>PITA01004661.1:0-120880 GCA_004023965.1 Spilogale gracilis
TACATCTTGGAAATTTTTAATGTTTTTTTTTTATTATGCCCTCATAAGTGATCTTATTTTTTTATCCCTCATATCATTTACCTAGCGTTGTTTATTTTGAGTACTTCTTTCTCTTCTTTGACTGCAGAATTGCCTTAAGAATGAGACTGCAAGCCTCCATGTACCCACCACCTCACTACAACTAAAATATCACAACACAGCTGATTTCTCCTCCTCTCCTTCCTCCGCGTGTTAACCACCATCATAACTTGGTGTTTGTCACTCCCATAAATCTCCTTAACCGCATGTCATATACATCTTTGTCTCTCAATAATACATAACAGTTTTTTATGTTTTTCACCTTCATACAAGTATGACACTTTATATATTTTTCTTGAACTTCTCTTTTTGTGGCTCAATGGGGTAGGAGTAACTCTAGCTTATTCATGTTTGCTATTTTGTAGCATGCTAGTCTGAATGTGCCTGTTATTTATCTAGTCCCTTGTTAATGGACATTGGTATGGTTTTCAGCTTTTTTGCTATGCTGAGATACACTGCCCTTTTCTTTTCAAGTTGAGAGGCAGTGCAGCATAGTAGTTTGAACACCGACTCCACCACCATGTTGCATGAACTTGGCACATGGCCATCCATTTAATAGCTAAGCAACCTTGGCAAAGTTATGGAATCTCTCCATGCCTTGGTTTCCCATTTTAAGATGGAGATAAAATCTACTTCATAAGAACCTGGAGATGATTAGCTTGAAACATATATAATTGTGATTTCTGTAGGCCAAAGAGAGTCAAATATCAGCATTTTCATATGGTACAAACTCCTGAGTTGATACAAACATTTAATATTGTAACTCTATAGTAAATAGTCATTGCTAACTGTGATGATAGTGATGATGATAATAATGATGTCATCTTTTTATGTTTATGTGTATCAGTTAACCCGACCTATATATCTAGGAACAGAAGTGCTGGGTCACAGGATCTGTATAAATTCAACCTTTATTTCCTAAATTTTTGACAGAATTTTCCTACCCAAGATATGTTCTAGCTTACCATATATTATTCTTTAATATATCTCTATAAAGTTTTATAATAAGTTTGTAATAAATTCTTTCTCTGTGCGTACATATTTACTATTATTTCAACAAAGCAACTTTTAATACTTTACGTGTTTAAAACTGAACATCATCTTTCCTTTCCAGTGAAACAAAAGGAAAATCTTAAAATAGACTGAAACAAAATTACAATAGAGAATGTTGATTCCAAATAAGATCCTACAGGTTCTATGGACTCTTTCATCAAGTGGTGAGTGTCAAGTCATCATTAAGAGTGAAATTAAGTCTTTCTCCTGTTCCTTCCCCCATCCCTCCTCTTCCTCCTCCTCCTGCTGCTCTTCTGCTTCTGCTTTTGCCAATGAGATATTTTAAAATTATACATTCTAGATATTGATTGCTGTATATAAGAATTCAACTGATTTTTTTTTTTTTGCTTTAATATTCCCTATTCAAAGGTGAACATCCTCTGATGTTCTGTCAAGGGTAGACAGGACTCTAATTATCTATTCAGATCCTGTGACTTCTTCAGGTTTCTGGAAGATTAGCATGACCTTCCTCAAAATGATCAGACATCATCTTTTGCTTTTCATGGATCAGAAAAGCTCTTTGCTGAGCTCTCATTAGGACTGTCACCTAGAGTTCTCAGATACTGCTTCTTTGGTATGCCTAACTCACAGAGAAAAGCTTGCTCTAACTGTGCCCAGAGGAGCCCCTTGGCTCTCTTTGCTCCCAGAACCCTCCCCTGACTCTCTGTGGTCCCAGCAGCCACACCTGGTGATTGGCTAGAGCTGCCATCTTCCCTCTTTCCACCTCTACTCTTCATTTTCCCTCTCTACTCAGAGGATCAAGGATTCATTCTGCTGTGTAACAGTCTCCTTCAGTCCCAAGAACAAGGTTCTATCTGAGAATAGATACACACTAGTGGAAGTTGCCAATTAAGCCAAAATTTTATTAGTCATATGAGCTAAAATGACCTAGAAGTTTATTTGTAATAGGGGAATGCTAAGTTAATATAAGAGACTACTAAAAAAAGTGTTATGAATAATTTCAGGACAAAGCATAGTAAACAATTAAATGACAAATGATTAAATAGTAAAACTATTAGAAGAGAGAGAATTACAAAGAGACTTTCCATGAGTTAGCATGGAGTAGAATATTTTTCCAGGATAACATCTGTAATATTTTAAGGAAACATAGCTATTTAAAATCCCATTCTTTCTGTATCTCCTTATGCCAGTGATTATCCTCTCTTCTCTTTCTATCTCCATTTTCCCCCCTCTCTACTAGACCTTTTCCATCAACATTTAAATCAAACTTAGTATCCTCCATCTTTAAAAATAAAAGCAGAACATACTCCCTGCACCTAGGGTTTTATCTCTCCTTTTCAAAGCCAAATTTTTAAAAAAACATCAATTATGGTTTTCATTGCCTCTTCTCCACCTCCTACTTACTACCATCCCACTTCATTTTGGCTCACCATGGTCATCCATCTACACCAAAACTCTATTTGCCGGAGGTACACGCGGTCTTCCACATGGCGTCTCTGAGTCCTCCTCTCCCTGAGCCTCCCAGAAGCAGGCACTCCACACCTCATGCCAGCACATCAGGCTTCTTTCCTTCCTCCCCAGATCCACCACCTCCTCAATTTCCATTGCCAGCTTCAGCCCCCCTCTCCAGCCTCTGAGTGCACATGTTCTCTTTCATTCAAGGCACATGCCCTTTCAGTTCCTAGAATATTCTCAGCTCTCTTTTCCACATGCTGTTTCCTCTCTTTGGAATGTTCTTGCCAAGTCTTTCACATGGAAATACCTACTCAGCTTAAATACTACTTCCTCAGGAGGACCCTTTTGACCTCTTGGCCTAGGGAGGTCCACCTGGTTCACACTCTCCTGACAGCCAGTAATTTTACTTCATTAAAAAAATTAAAAATATATAGAATACAAAATATAAATACATATTATATATAGTAGGATGTACTACTATATTTCATAGTGCATGGTTGATCTTTATGTTCACAACTAAGCTCTAAGCGCTACAGAATGAAAAGCTATAATTTCTTATTCACTGACACAGGATTAGCATAGAGTTGGCACAGCAAAATATCTGTTGAGTTAATAGATAAAAAGAATTCTAGGGGTGCCCGTTGGTTAAGCATCCAATTGTTGGTTTAAGCTTAGTTTATGATCTCAGGGTTGTGAGATGGAGCCCTGTGTCAGACTCTATGCTGTGTTGAACCTGCTTGAGATTCTCTCTCCCTCTCCCTCTGCTCCTCTCCCCCTACCAACACACACTCTGTCTCCAGGAGGAAAAAAAAAAAAAAAAAAAAAAAAGCCTAACATACAACCCATACAGGAAAAACAAAAACAAAAACAAAAACAAACTAGAGTGATGGAAACAAAAATAGATTTTGCCTACTTACAGAAAGAGATCAACTGGAAGTTTTCCCTGGAGTAAGAGCATTCTTTGCTATGAAGGGAATGGATCTTGAGTCTGGATAGTATCCATTATTATCAGGGTAAGTTGCCTTGTGGGTCATATTGTTGACTCTTGAAAATATCTCAGCATACTGACATATCTAAATGTAAACTGTCTTTCTGAAATTGGCTATATTTTCATGTGAGTGCCACCATTCCTGAAGAAAATATAAGATGTTTTCCTATTAGAATGATTTAATACTTTGAATGAAAATAAAAAAATTGTAAGTTCAGAGCAAAAAGTAAATATAGATTTAGTAGAATATTTAATAAAAGCTTTTTTTTAATGTGTTTTGTTTTAGGTAGTTCATGTTCCTTTTTCATTGTCTGATGGGAAAATCCTGCTTGGCTACCACAGGATTTTATGATGGCTTAGAGCTTGCATTCTAGATACTGTAGCTTCTTGGGGGAAGAGGCAGCCAGCCCAACATATGGGCCATTCCAACTGAGCTGACAAGAAAACCCCCCAAAAAACAAAAAAACACTGAGACTATTCTTTGGAAAACCATTCAGCTCTGGAAGAGGATTATGTAACTAATGGATTCATTTTTTAAGATTTTTCATTTCAGGGGCGCCTGGGTGGCTCGGTTCGTTAGGCGACTGCCTTCGGCTCAGGTCATGATACTGGAGTTCCAGGATGGAGCCCCGCATCGGGTTCCCTGCTCGGCAGGAGGCCTGCTTCTCCCTCTCCCACTCCCCCTGCTTGTGTTCCCTCTCTGGCTGTGTTTCTCTCTGTCAAATGAATAAATAAAATCTTAAAAAAAAAAAAAAGATTTTTCATTTCATATATTTCTAAGAAATAAAAAAAAAATCCTGCATGTAGTCATTAGACAAGGCTCATAATCTTCATCAGTTATATGTGCTACTTAATAACAAGCGCAGATTTGCTCTGGTAAATGGCTTGTAGGACATTAAACTTAATTCTATGGATGATATAATAATATGATGTTAAAACAAGTAGGAATTGACAGAAAGATGGGTGCAGGGGGAATGCAGTATACAATCTTCAAGGAAACATTATAAATATGGATTTAAACCACAGATACACAAACACTTTTATCATTTTATATTCTTTTGCCACTAATATAAATGTCAGAGTCTCCATGTCCTACATTATCATTACGGCTGTTTTTGTCTCCTTTTTGCCAGAATAATTTGAAAGCTATGTTTTCCTCTGCTTCAAAGCACCTATGTCATGGTGGGTAGACTGAATTAATTGAGGTGAAGGGGGTGCCTGTAGTAAGTCATGGCTCCTCTGCACTGTGCACTGAGGATTTGATTCATATTTTATAATGCTTAGAAAAGTGTTGTCAAGACAACTTCCTACACAATTACCTGGCAGCAGAACATATCTAAAATACTTCAGCATCTCAACTTATCATCTCTGTCGCCCTTGTCTTGTTCTTCCCTTCCTCTTCCTCTCCCTTCCTTTCTTTCACCCTCTCTCCTTCCTTCCTTCTTTATCTGCCATCTATCTAATCTGTCAACCCTCTCCCTCTATGTTTATGTGTCTCTGCTCTCTGAGAGATCATACCATATTGTTTCCGTCTTTATTACTCATCTCTACCAGCATGGTCATGTCCAATAAAACTTTCTTCAACACTGGCGATGTTCCATAGCCACACTATCCCATCCAATAACCACTAGTCACACTGGAGCATTTCAAATGTGACTTGTGTCACTAAGAAAATGAATTTTAACTCTTTACTTTTAATTAATTGAAACATATTTAAATAGCCACATATGGCTTGTGGCTAGGATACAAAATAAGAACAAAATGCCACCCTGACCCTCTGAAATATCACATTCCTGGGCACTTGTACTGATATTTTGCCCTGGATATTTGGAGGTCTGTTAAGTTGGCAAGTAGAATGTTCCTTATCACATATGGGTTTGACAAACTAAGATTATAGTAGAAAGTCAGGATATAGAAAGTAAATGATAAATGCACGAATTGGTTAAGATTCAAGGTAGCAAAAAAAAAGTGCATGGCCAATAAACTGCTAAACAACAAAATAGAATAAGTTGGTCTTTGATCAAGACATTTGTTTTCCAAGTGTTTTAGATGTTCCTCAAAATAACTTTATCAGAAGAGCTCAGACTTCTGTCCTCAGCTGGACTCTTCTACCATCTAGCTGTGTGACATTGGACAACTCAAAGTGAATCTTCTCTATGACCCTTGAGACCCTTGAATTCTCCACCTTTTGTAAAACAAAGAATAGGGTCAATGATATAAGCACCAACTGCTATCAGGTTGTGCAAGTCAGGCCCCTGGAGATTTTTTCCTGTGACATATTTAATACATAGCTTGCTTGTCTTTTAAATATTAATCTGTAGATGTGAGAGAAATACTTAAGTCACCTCCATGTCTTAGTCTTTGCTGTATTTTTAACACAGATATCAATATAATTTAAAATTTTTAAGAAAGAGGGAAACACTCGCAGAGAGAGAGTGAGAGCATGCATGTGAAGGTTAACCACAAACTATAGTTAATTTTTAATTTTATTCAAATCCTTCTCTCTTTTCTTTGGAGAGGTAGTCTTCAAGTACAACTATGTGTGTTGATAGTGCATTGGATTTGCTATGCCTTTACTGGTCACGGAAATGCTCTTTATAGCTCCTACCTAAAGGATGGTCTTCTGAGAATACACTATGAGTGTTTTCTAGAGCAGACTCTTTGTAAAGAATTTTTTGGGGTAGACTATATCTATATTTCTTATAAACTTTTTCATAAATATTTAGGAGCTAAGGTCTGGTGTGGTGGTTAGACCATTGTTTAGAAAACTCTAACTTATGTTTACCTTAATAAAGCAAGCCTATAGTTCTGTTTGGGGAGACCACTCATTGCTTTTTCCTTATAATTTTGAATAATTATGGTATTTCATTTCCCTTTTCCCAGTTATTAAATCTATTAAATACCTCAAGGAGTTATTTATTCTTTACCTACTTTCGGAAAGGCTTTATGGTAGGTAATATGTACATTCAGTAATTGTGATAGTCAGTTTTGTAGATGGAAGGCATAACTCGATTGTTCTTGCAGAGATGTTCAGTCAATTCTCTCCTAGCCACACTAATGGATAGAAGCAATGGAGCAGATAATTTAAGTCACCAAATGGACCAAAATTCATTTTACATTTTCCTTGGGAATACACTTTAATATTTACTTTTGAATGTAGGCATGGTCGATGTTTAGCTATTCTATGTAAATGACAAAAGCAACCCTGTGGGAGATTTATTGGGAAGAGCTGAAAGGATGCCTGGATCAGATGCTCTCCTCCTCTTCTGTATTCCACCCTTCCTCACTGCACCGCTGAAAATGGAATGCATCACTTAACATACTGATGAGAAACAGGAGCCTGGGGCAGAATTTCCTTATCTCTGTTTCTGGCTCAGCCCTTTCCTGGGACAGATCAACAATGAAATGTTCTGGTTTCGAACGTTTCTCTTCTGGTGACGCTGGAAGAGAAATGTTTAATTACTCGTGGCAGATGCTAATGCCCAGGAAGAGTCTGCCTGGACACCACTTCGAAAGCCAGTTGAAGAATTCCCCTCTGCCACAGTTAGTCTCTACTTGTGAAATATTTCTGTAACTATGTTTCACAATGCAGAGGCTATTTTCTTCCTTTCTCAGCCTGTTGTAATAGGGCAACAACTGTTGTAGGAATGTCACACATTCTGCAGAGGGTGATGCTAGTGCACTAAAATAATTCACACACACATACATGTACAATTACTATGTTAATTATAGATTTGGGATTTATTTTGCCTATACACCAACATTTTAGTAGCAATAATAATTACATATTTAAATAAGGGCAAAATTAATGTGTTTTTAAATCATTTTGGAGGAATGTGAATTTCAGAAGCACCAACAGGTCTTTGCAAGTCTACTAAAAAGAAAATTGTTATTATGATAATATTGATGTACTCACATGTACCTTTCTTAAAAGATTATTTTATGCCTACAAAGCAAGACCTTTTGCATTAAAAGCAACTCATCAGTGACTATTCATCTCTTTATGAAGAAAAAATTATTGTCTATTTCTGTCCTTCCCTAAAACTGATACGGATATTGCAAATATTGTAGATTTGTCTGCAAATCTTCTCCTTGAGCAAATCAATGATCAATGTCTTTTTTAAGATTTTATTTATTTATTTGACAGAGAGAGAGATCACAAGTAGGCAGAGAGGCAGACTGAGAGAGAAGAGGAAGCAGGTTCCCTGCTGAGCAGAGGGCCCGATGCCACCTCTATCCCAGGACCTGAGATCATGACCTGAGCTGAAGGCAAAGACTTAACCCACTGAGCCACCCAGGCACCCTGATCAATGTCTTCTAATAACCTAGAAGGATTGCAATTTTCACACATGAATTTTACTTAAAAGCTGGTGACTGAGTTATTAAGGTCTGTGTTAAAATAATCCATCAATTCGTTAGTCAGATTTCCATTTACTCTTCTGCAAGATAGTTGATTTCAATAAATTAGGACTTTGCCTACGATGATGCTACTTGAGCACATGTCTTTTATCATCAAATAAGTTTCCAGAGAAAATGTACAACACTGTCAGTTGTGTTCCTTCATGTAAATTCTAATTTTGTTTCTAAGATCTCTAGTGTTTTTATCTGCTTATCTAAATTGCATCATTTAATAGTAACATTGTCATTTTTAATTATTAAGGAAAATAAGGAGAGTTACATGGCAAGTTCCACAAAAGGAAGATTTAGTGGCCACTTATTTTTCTATTATTAATGCAGAAACAGACGGGGAATGTAACGAGTTAAGGTAGGATATTTTTAAAAGGATTTTTAAAAAGCTACATTGAATGAAGATGCTGCATTATTTACATACTTAAGCATTTTAAATTAACTACATCAGACAAGCATGACCAAGGAACTAAATGGATCCTTCATTATCAATAGCTACTAATGGTTATTCTATGTTCATTATGACTTTGGGAGTGAGGAACATGAAAAAGAGATGTATTTTGTGTTTACAAAAAGCACAAATATAAATGAATAATCATAGAGAATCTACTTTTGAACCAGGGATGCGATGTACATTAATCTGTCGCGTTTGACTTTAAACTGTATTATATTGAGAGTCAGGTTGGAATGGGGTGGGCGTTGACTTCTAACTAATTTGTAGAATTGTAAATGATTCTCAAAGTCTGTTAGGGCAAATGAAAGACTTCCAGAATACAATGCATGCCGTATAATACTGGTTTCAATTCTCAATTTGAGAACTCATTGTATATGAAGAGAGAGGATGAGTAACAATCATTAATAGCATCTGGAAAGAACAGAATAAGGTTGATAATCATCTGATGTGATTTTAAGCATTTTACTTTTGACCTTGGTAAGAGTAAGTTCTAAGACTGAATATTTGGTCTCAATTCTATACAACTGCTAGACTGCAAACAAATCTGATTCAGAAAGAAATTTAATGTAAAGTGCTATTGTTTATAACATTTAAATTTTGTTGTGGATTTTCTTTAAGTTGTAAAATACTAAAGGAAAATTGTATATAGCAAAGTTTTACACAATCCTCTGCAAATGCAGTAAAGATAAGGTGATTAACTATAAAGAAGAACTAAAATAAATGTAGCTTCATTGTAAATATCACATTATAAGATAGTTAGACTTGTGATTTCTCTGTTTTTTTTTGGTTTTTTTTTTTTTGTATTCCCAGCCTGACTCATTGTTGGTTTTAATACATATGTGTTAGTTAAGTAAAAATATCACCACATATGGCTGTAAACAAACTGAATGGGAAATCAAGGTATTCAGGAAACAAAGGAATTCTTGGCCAGGTAGATGAGGGCTTCTTTGTGGAAAATGATGTACTCCAGGTGGGAACCAAAGGACAAATAGGTAATGATAAGGAAAGATGATATATTATAACATCTGACTTTCAGAACTTTGGCTTTTTATTTCTAGAAAACTATTTAAATATATTTCCACAGGAATATAAACCTAAAACACTATTTCCCACTAGATAAATCTACTTTCAGCAAATAAATAGGCATTTGAATTTAAAAAGAATAGTAATAGAAATTTGATCAATTGAGATACACTGAGGAGAGAAGAACGTATTTCTGACACAAGCTAAAAGAAATAGAGAAATACAACAGCTTTCAACTAAAAATAAACAAATTCCTGTTCAGAATATTATGAGGTCAGTTCTTACCTGTAAGTCAGTCACTTCTCTCAAAATTCACAAAGGAAGAAAGAGAAGAATTGATATATATATATAGAGAGATTATCTCCTCACCCATTATCTCATTTAATCCTAACAATAGTAATATTATAGGTTATTTTGTATGGATTTAAAGGTTTGGAAATGAATGATTTCCCCAGGATGACATGAGTAGTGGATCAGAAATCTAAACCCAGAAATAGGAATTCAAAGTCAAGGCCTTTTTGCTACAATATTTAGTGTTAGGAGAAAGAATAGAGCTGAATAATTACTGAAAATGTTTTATTTATATTTTCTGAAAAACTAAAATTTGTTAATCTTTAATAAACAGTTTCAAAAATAAATTAACCATGTGAAATAAATTAGTTCAAACTCAAGAAAAAATTGAGAATTGAGAGAACTTATAAATATTGTTTTAAGTGTATTTATAATTTCAATTATATTTCAATTTCCATTACAAAAATAGTTCTTTTTTATTAATATATTTGCTCACTAAATATTTACTGGATGTCCCCAATGTGCCACACACTGTGTTAAGGATTGGCTATGCAATTTCAAAGGACACCATTTTGCCCTTGAGAAGTTCATAAATTAAGACTTTTCATATTTTCAAAGTTTGCTTAATGGGAAATTCGTTGCTATGGGGATCAGCATGAGACAAATGTGAGCAGATTTAAGAGCATGGAATGATTCTGAAGTAAGAAGACATTTCCATAAGTCACACAGGAACATTTATCTCATTTTTTTACAATCACACTGGGTGCCTAATGATTTATTTTTAATTTGTTTCTGCTAATAGGCTCCCTCCCAAACTCTTCCCTGTTCTCACCTTACTTTCCTTCCCCATTTTCTCATCACTCAGTCTCTGCCCTTCAATTGCTTTTTGGGCTCCTATTTGGATCAGTGAAACATTTTTCAGTGGCTTCCCAAGGTCAGCTATGCTGTCCTTTTCAAACACTAATGCAGTCTTTTGCAAAGCCTTGCCAGCATTAAGAATTCCTCCCAAATATGCAGAGTTTTATGACTGGCAATAAGTACAGGATTAGCCAGGATTGGGTGCATATACACGAACAGAAAAGGGCATTTATCACAAGCATATTTTAATTAAGAAATATTTTGATTTGACTGAAAAAGTACTGTTCTTTTTTTCAAAAATCTGTTAGCATATGATGGGTTTCATGATTTTATAACAATATACTCTATTCTTAGTTAAGAAAAAAAACAAACAACTCCTGTCATGGCTCTTTTTTTTTTTTTTTTTAATTGCAAAATACAGAAATTGAAGGAAGAAAAGAGAGCAAGGGGACCCAGTATCCTATATTGGAAAAGAACAATACTCTCCCAGAAGATGTTTCTTTTCTGGAGAATGTCTCACTATATTTGCATACATTTTTCTATGATTCCATCCAAAAGAGATGTCCATTCTATTTCATTTACTCAGCTCACCAAGATAATCCTGTTGGTCTTTGGGTTACTTTTTTCTAGAGCCTTGTTCATTTTGGCCATCTACTTGAAAATATATGTGATGTATCAGTCAGGGACCAAGAGGTGAGAAACTATGGATTTGATACAAATCCATCCATATGACTGGAGAAGCAGTTAGTATATATTTTCTATTGAATTTTGGCTTTTTCCATCTATAATAGACAGCTCTTTGTTATTACTGCACAAATGTCCTATGCCCTGCATGAAATATACTTTAAAAATTTGAGAAGACATCCCACCTTTTAATATTTTTCCATGTACCAGGAAACTTCTAATTATGAGAAAAGTCACAAAAATAGACAGAAAGCAAAGATTTTCTTTTATTTCCTCAGGTATTTAAGACCGTCCTAAAAATAAGTAAATAAATAAATATAAATAAATAAATAAATAAGAAAAAAAAGACCTTCTTATGCATTTAAAAAAATTGTCCCTTTCTCTAAACTGAGTTATACTAACCTCACACGCACAAACACAACACTGAATCATAGAAGCATGTTGCAGCCTCTGTCCAAACTTTGTTCTCACTTTACATTTATTTGGACAGGCATTAGCTGCCTCTAATGCAAAGTATCTTCAACTTTTCCCTACTAGTGTTATATTTTGAACAACAAATGAATCTGTATACCACCTATTTCCACTCAGTTCTGATTCTATTGGGAAAAGAAAAAATCTGAATTAGATGAAGAGCAGAGATAACTTTGATGAGGAATAAAATTACCTCTTGATGAAATATAAAAAGGAAGACTATTTTTACATAATATCACAAAGTAAATATTCAGGATAAAGGATATAAGGATATAAGGATAAACTGTTAAAATGTTAATAAAATTAAGTGATCCATTTCTAGAACCAAGAAGACTCTCAGGACCCCTATGAATTCAGGAATCATTGCCTCAGGGTAGCTATTGCTAGTTATTTTGTTTCCTATTAATTTGTCATTGTTTATTCCTTTGCCTAGTGTGAAAATTTTTAGTCTACTCTTTATCACAACTTTTTCAAAACATATTTTTAGTAAAAAGGCACAAAACTAGCAAATTTTGTATTCTAATTATATACTCAAATTTTAGACATTGAAAAACTAAGAAAATAAGACCCTGAGATCATGACCTGAGCTAAAAGCAGAGGCTTAACCCACTGAGCCACCCAGGCACCCAAATGGTAGCTTTAATAAGCTCTCTGATTGCTTACATTTGAGATTGTAACACTGTTGAAATGAAGAGTATGAGAGGGAAGGCCATACATAATAAGATTGTTGGAGAAGAGATGGCCAGCATTGACTAAAAAATATCTAGTTATGTAAGAGAAATATCAAAAACAAAGATGGCAATTTAAACTTAAAAGTAGACATAAGGGATCTTGGTTAAATAACTGAAATTACATTATCTGGTGAGAATATGGCTGAACTTGAGTAGACAGAGCTATGATTTCAAATTATGGGTTTTTTTAATGTTGGAAAAAAGGAATAAGAATTCTCTGTCAATATTTTCAGGCAGAAAGTGACTAGAAGTTGTATTTCATGAGAGTGTATTATTTAGGAATCTTTTGCATGCAATGATAAATTAAATTCAAATTGTCATTGAATCATTGGCTCAGAAGACTTGGTCAAGTGACATGATATTATGAAAAACAAACTTCTCCCATTTCTTTTCTCTCTAGTGGTATTATTTCAACTCAAAACTGGCTTTAACTTTAATCTAAACCTCTCCTTCTGGTCAAAAGATGGAGACCAGCTGCTAACAGGAGAGACATGCTTACTTAATTATACTCAGTAGGAAGAAAGATTGTTTCTACCAGTATATTTCTTGGAAAAACAATCCACTTCTTTCCAAGAAATCTGCAGAAAATGTCACAATTTGCATTTGCCCAAACTGTGTTCTGATTCCAATGGAGGAAGGCAAGACAGTCAGTTTCCACAAAGTACTTGTGCTTCAAGGACAAGGGGATACAAACAATTGGGATATAGTGAACAAGATGAAAGGTGAAAGGATACTGAGCCATCCATTATGGCAATTACTTGTTAGTGGGAAGTCATTTGCTTTTGCAAAGGATGATGGGATTCATCCTGGTTTTTGCTACTGTCCCTGGGAGCTCATTTAGAGCAGGGAAAATTCTGTAATGAGGTCTTTCAGAGCAAGCTGTCTACCTGAGGTTGAGAGAGAATGGGGAGCTTTATCTACTGATGGTGGAGGACTCTGATATCTTTAAAGCTAAGCTAATGTTCCTCTCCTTCCCTATTCCATTCTCTTCCCACTCAACCCTCTCTTTCAGCACACAGACATCTACAAATAACAGAAACACCAACCCGGGGAGATAGAAATAACTGACATGGTTCCTCTGAACCCATCCAGTAGTTTTGATAATTCTTTTTCTTCTTCTCTTCCTTGTCTGATGTCTCTAGCATCTGATCATGTCTTTATTTTTCTGTACCTTCCACCAGTTTGCAGCATTTTGAAAAACTGAATACCTTAGGTTTCTTTCAAAGCAGTATTTAAACATTTTAGGGTTGAGAAAATTAAAGGATAAATATATGCATTAGTGTGATATAGTGATGATTTAACAAGAAAAGTGTTTTGAATTATAGAAAATGAATTCTAAAAGAAATCCTATTCATTCACTAAAAATTAACATGATTGGGCACCTGGGTGGCTCAGTGGGTTAAAGCCTCCGCCTTCAGCTCAGGTCGTGATCTCAGGGTCCTGGGATAGAGGCCCGCGTCAGGTTCTCTGCTCAGCAGGGAGCCTGCTTCCTCCGCTCTCTCTGCCTGCCTCTCTGCCTACTTGTGATCTCTCTTTCTGTCACATACATAAATAAATAAATAAATTTAAAAATTAACATGATTACTGGTTCTATGAGGGACAGTTTTATTTATAAAACCCAAGAACTCTCTCTTTGTTAAAATACACAGACACATACATGCATACATATAATTTTTTAAAAGTAATTTGAGAAACATACAAAAGACTGTGGCAAAATGCTTTTTAAATTATGTATTTTCTATTATGTATTTTACTATATTCTGTACATGTTTCATTATATTCTTATGGTTAGATTACAAATGATGCTAAATAGAACCTTCATAGGCACCTTCACTGATTTTACTTTTCCACAGTTCCATGTTCAAACTCCTTCCTCAATGTATTAGAGGATATTTTTAAAATTTCTGGTACCCAACATCTCAAGCCCTTTCTCAAGAGATTCCCTGATTACGAGGTTAAAAGCACTACATACTCTAACTTTCTGGCATCAAGGAAGTCAGCAGAGCACACGGACTAGATTCTACCAATTGCAAGTTTCTGTTCAAGACTTTTGAGTCGTCAGGTAGTGATTCAGAAATAATAAGACAGCTAATATTCATGTATTCCTTATGTTTCAGACAATGATTTATTTATTTATTTATTTTTTTATTTTTTTTATTTTTTTTATTTTTTTATTTATTTCTTTGGCAGAGAGAAACACAGCCAGAGAGGGAACACAGGCAGGGGGAGTGAGAGAGGGAGAGAAGCAGGCTTCCCGCTCAGCAGGGAGCCTGATGTGGGGCTCCATCCCGGGACTACAGGATCATAATCTGAGCCAAAGGTAGTCGCTTATCCAACTGAGCCACCCAGGCACCCCTCAGACAGTGTTTTAAATGTTTTTGGTTTTATCTTTACAAAACTTTATGGAATAGACACTTATCTTTTCCATTTTACAGACACAGAAATGGAAGCCCAAAGACAAAGCCCAGTTGGTTTATTATTAATGGCAATCAATTCTGAAAGTTCACTGACATGATGGGCACTAAGATTTGAGCATTAGTTAATTTCTGCTGCCAACCATGCTAAAGTAACTGTCTCTATGATCAGCTCTAAGACTGGATAGAATATACAATAAAATAGTTTCTCGGCCTTGGATAACAGGAGCAAAAGAGAGTGATCCCTGAGCGGGGGCAGGGCCCGGGAGATGAAACCCAGTTACCACACCCCTACACCTCAGCTGTCAGCCTGGAAGAGTTTTCCGACCGAAACACGAGTAGCTAGAGTCCATGCAGGGAATGAGGGTTCCACTCAGATGAGAAGTGGAGGTCAGAGTCAGACTGATAAAGGCACTGGTATCTGCGGGGTAAAGAACTGGAGAGACTCAATGCTAACAAGATGTCCATTCTTTCACGTCTATAATTTCAATGCAATGCCAATCAAAACCTCACCAGGCTTTTATTTACTTATTTTTGAAACTGGCAAACTGATTCTAAATTTCACATAATATCAAGGGACCTAGTAAACCGAAATTTTCTGTTAAAAAAAGGAGGAGGAGAATAAGAACAACAATAAAATTAGAAGACTTAAGCTACCTGATTTCAGGACTTAGTAGACAGCTACAGGCAACAAAAGAGTTTGGTGTTGGCACAGGGATCACTAAAATACAACACAGAGTCAGTCCAATGTGGGCCCACACACCAGGGCAATTGAATTATCAAAGTGATTTAGTCAGAACAAAAATAGGCTATTTTCAACAACAATGGAAAAACATAACATCCAAATGGGAACCAAAACCACAAAATCAAACCCTGACTCTATCTCACAACAACACAAAAATCAATTCAAAATGGATCATACACCTAAGTGTAAATATTAAACAACAAAATTTTAAGAAGAAAACATAGAAAAAAAATTAATGACCTTGATATAGGCAACAGCTTCTTGGAGAGTACACAAAAAGTACTAAACATTTTTTAATGATAAAATGGACTTCAAATTAATTCCCCTCTTTAAAAACTGCCTTTATAAAGAGAATAAAAATTCTAGCCAGCCTAGGAGAAATATCTGCACTCATATATCTGACAAAGTAGTAGTGTCCAGAATACCAAGAAAACTCATATAACTCAATTGTGAAACAAACCACGCCAAATACGAGATAGCCAAGAGACTTAGGCCAAAAAAGATGAACAGCCAATAAACAGCAGCACATGAAACAAACACGTAAAACTATGCTCCATCTCATTAGTTAGCAGTGAATACAAACTAAAACCCTGACAATACACTACTTAGCACTCACTAGGATGGATAAAATTAAAAAGAGCGAAGGTAAGAAGTTCTGGTGAAAACCAGACCTGGAATATTGCCGGCAGAACTCTGGAATGATACAATGGCCTCTGAGAACTCTTTGCCAGCTTCATGTAAAGCAAACACCTGATGCCGCAATTCCACTTATATATTGTCCAAAAGAAATGAAAACATATATCTATACAAAGGTTTTTATAAGAATGTTGATAGCAGCATTGTTTGTAATATTTCAAAGGCAGAACTAACCCAAATGCCCATCAACTGAAGAATGCCTGAGCTAATTGTGATGTATTCATTTCTTTTAGCTTTTAGATGAGATGAACTTTTGTTTATTTATCATTATTATTTATAATGGACTACTATTTCACACTAAAATGAAACAACTGACAACAACTAACATAATAACATGGACAAATCCCAAAACATTATGTTAAGTGAAAATAGTCATATGCAAAAGATGACATAGTATACTTCTTCCATTTATATAACCTTCTAAAATAGGCAGGTTAATAGAAAGTGATAAAAATTAGTTTTTGCTTGGGATGTGCGAATAGAGATCAACTATGAGGAGAAGGTGCTGGGGCATAACAATGTTCTGTCTTGATCAGGATGATAATTACAGAGGTGTACACAGTCACCAAAACTTAATAAACTATACATTAAAACTGTGTGCACTAATTCTATGTTAATAAAGTACAGACCCGGCACTAGCCCTGGAATCCTGCGTCTACTGCCAACAGCATCGAGGGTCCTAGAAAGCCATCTTACTAACAGTGTCCTCATGGTTTGACCTTGGCTGAGTTCGCTACTCTTTTGGGTCTTCTCTGGGTATAGAGCCTGAATTTCTAGATTCTACCTTGATTCTACAAACTCTCCAATATTCTTCCACTTTACTTTCTGTTTAATTTAATCAGAGTCAGTTTCTGTTGCCTGTCCACTAAAAGAGCTACCTACAGAGAAATAGGAACAGTGCAAGCAGGATCTAAATAACTCTCTGGAGATTTAGGGTCTGCTCTTTATAATCCTAGATCTCGTAGTGACACTTTACTTGATTTTTAGCAAGACTTTTCCTCCTACCATGTGACTCAGTCTCTTAATTTGGTATTTGTACCTAACTCACTATTCAAGTCTTTGTTAGTACTCTGTCCTCTGCCATGTTGGTTGGCTGAGTTTTCTTCCTTGGCCAACTACATCTGTAAGTGGTGTGTAGAAAGATAAGTTGGTTATTTAGAGCATATTTCATCCTACTTCACCTTGTATAATTCTTTCAAGATATGAAAAATATATATCTTTACATATAAATATAAGTATACTTATATATACTTAAATATATCTATTTTAATATATTATATATTTTTAATATATATTATATATATATTACTTTCATGTAAATTCCCAAACAACCTTGTTTTGATCAACATAAACATTATAGAAAGTCACCATTTAGGCTTTGAAAATGTAATGAAAATACTGATTTAGAAAGTAAAATTATGTCAGAAATATTACTAGGTAACTCTTTAATTTCAAATTAAGCTGAAATCTATTAAACAACAGAACTATTTATTAATAGTTTTTTTATTTCTGTGGAGATAAAGTTCTGACCTACTAAATGTTTGTTTTTAAATGCTCATTGAAAAATATATGGTTTATGTAATTTTATACAAGTGTAGTGGAATTTTAAGATTATATTAGATTAATATAATCTAAGATCTAATAATAGAGCTTATTATTTCTATATTTTATTTGATTAGATATATTATAAAATACAGATATTCCTTCAATTTACAGAGTCCATAAATGTGGAAAATCATATTGATTTTACTTTCTTATTTAGTTGTCTAGATAAATTTTGTAATAAAACCAAACAAATTATGTATTTGAAATAAAAGCATTTCTATAATTCTTGACTGCTATATACTTATAGTCATCATGTGGCTCCTAAAAATTTGACAATCTGTCAAAAAATAAATAAAACTAGTCATTAGAACATTCCTTTTCATTTAAGACTTAGATTACAACAATTTCAATGCCATGAAAATAAGTCATTCAGTTCCAGAAAACAATATACATATACAATTTCAAATAATAGTCCATAGTGTTGTGGTTTAGTCTAATAAGTTGTATACAACAATAACTGGATTCAAAAGCATAGTTTTAAGTGATTATAGAGATTGCAAAGCATCATGAAAATGAGTAAGTAGAAAATGGATAAGAATGCAAAAAAGATGCTCAACATCACTAACTATTAGGGAAATACAAATCAAAAGTTCAAGAAGATACCACCTCACACCAATTAGGACACTTACTAGAAAAAACAAACAGAAAATAACAAGTGTTTGTGAAAGTGTGAAGAAATTGGGATGCTGGTACACTGTTAGTTGGAATTTAAGACGGTGTGCTGTGGAAAACAATATGGCAATTCCTCAAAACATTAAAATTAGAGTTTCCATATGATCCAGCAATCCTATTTTTTGGGTACACACCCAAAACAATTGAAAGCAGGGTATGGAAGAAATAGTTTACACTCATATTCATACCAGCATTATTCTCAACAGCCAAAAGATTGTAAGCTAACCTGTGTCCACTCACAGGTGAATGATAAACAAAATGTTGTTTACACATACAATGGAAAATTATTCAGCCTTAAGAAGATAGAAAATTCTGACATAAGCTGAAGTATGGATAAACCTTCAGGACATTATGTTAAGAGAAATAAAATAGTTGCAAAAAGACAAATACTGTATGCTTCCACTTATATGAAGTACCTAGAATAATCAAATTCATAGAGACAGAAAGTATAAGGGTTGTTGCCAGGGGCTAAGAGGAGATGAGGGGTGGATTGTTCCTACTTTATGGGTATAGCGTTTCAGTTTTGCAAGATGAAAAGGATTCTGGAGATTGTGCTAGAATGTGAATGCACTTAATATGAATTAACTGCACACTTAAGAATAGTTATAAGGATAAATTTTATGTTATGCATACTTTACCACAATTTTTTTTAATCTTGAATTCTGAAACACATTTGTTCCCAAGGATTTTGGAAAAGGGATTTATAGTCCCATAATGATGAGCCATCAATTCTAAGCCAAGTGGGGAAAGGAGGATGTGAGGGGAACAATGAGCCAAAAGGGGCACACGGATTTGAGGTTTTGATGGGATGGGCTTGATGCATTGATGGAGTAACTTGGAAAGATATCAGGTGGTTGTCAGATATTTGGAAGCTTGAAGATTTAATCTGGAAAACTTATAGTCTAGACTAGAATCATGAGAGTGCTGAGAGGAGGGTGCAATTATTAGGGCAAAAAAATCTAAATAATGGAATTTAGAAGCTAAGATTAGTGGATCCTGAAATCTTCAAGAATGATGGCCAGGGTTGGAGAAAACGTCACCTCTGACTGCTCCACCCCCAACAGGCACAAATTTAACTGGGTTGTGGGAAAAATGCCAGAGAGTTCTTCAGGGGAAGAAGTTCTCAGAAGATTATGAGATCTTAGTAAAATTAAAGGTAAAGGTAATATTTGGAGAACTATGACCTCAAAACAGGTGATTAGAAAGAAAATAAAAGTCCAGGGAATGGAGAATCTACCTGTTTTTAACCAAGTCTTGAATAGATGGTAGTAGTTATTTAATTAAATCTGCAAACCTTTACTGTATCTACCACACACAAAGCATTGCACTAAAAAAGATGAAAAAGATACTTTCCTACTCTTTAGAAGTTTGAAAGTTTAAACAGTATTAAAGAGCAGTTTCACAAAACTAACCAATCAACCAAACAAGAATTAGAACGTTTTGGAAATTCCAAATTTCAATGTATTTGGTACTGAGAAGGTATTATTTTGAAAGGGGGTATTGAGAATTTATCATACAAAGGTCTTTTAAATTAAAAAAAAGATAGAGAAAAAATAGAAAGTTTTGGAATTGGGATGTAGATGCTACCAGAGATGTACGAGAACATGGGAAATAGATATCGTAAGTGTATCAGGCTTTACCTATGAAGTGAGAAGCATAAAATGAAGTTTTGTTCAGTTGTATATCCATCTATGCTTTTCAGATTAAAGGTCATTTGATCAGACATAGTGTCTAACATGGTATTTAAGACTTCAACTACAAATGTAATTAATTAATTTATTTAATAATTTTGTTTATTATATCAGTCATTATACAGTATATCATTAATTTTTGATATAGTGTTCCATGATTCATCGTTTGTGTATAACACCAGTGCTCCATGTGCCCTCCTTCAGCCCATGATCAGGATAACCCCCTTCCCTCTAAAACCCTCAGTTTTATTCCTGGAGTCCATAGTCTCTCACGGTTCACCTTCCCCTCTAATCTCCCCACCTTTATTCTTCCTTTCTTTCTCTGAATGTCCTCATGCTATTCCTTTTTCCACAAATAAGTGAAACCATGATAACTATCTTTCTCTGTTTGACTTATTTCACTCAGCATAATCTTCAGTTTCATCTATGTTGATGCAAAAGTTGGATAGTCATCCTTTCTGATGGCTGGGTAATATTCCGTTGTATATATGAACCACATCTTCTTTATCCATTCATCTGTTTAAGGGCATCTTGGCTTCTTACACAGTTTGGTTATTGTGGCCATTGCTGCTATGGACATTGGGGTGCATATGGCCCTTCTTTTCACAACATCTGTATCTTCAGGGTAAATACTCAGTAGAGCAATTGCTGGGTCATAGGGTAGCTTTATTTTTAACTTTTTGAGGAAACTCCATCCTGTTTTCCAAAGTGGCTGTAACAGCTTGCATTTCCACCAACAGTGGAAGAGGGTTCCCCTTTCTCCACAACCTCTCCAACATTTGTTGTTTCCTGCCTTAATTTTTGCCATTCTAACTGGTGTGAGGTGGTATCTCAATGTGGTTTTGATTTGAATTTCCCTGATGGCTAATGATGTTGAACATTTTTTCATGTGTCTGTTAGCCATTTGTATGTCTTCTATGGAGAAGTGTCTGTTAATGCCTTTTGCCTCTCTTTTTAATGAGTTTACAATTCTATCTGTATGTATTTGAATTACGTTACATGTATATATGTAAAATATTTATTGTTTGAACTTGAAGAACATGCACATGTTTGCACTTGTAAGAACGCTTATGAGTTAAGAAACCTGTTCTACCTCAGTGGCTGAGAAACTTTTTCTTTAAAAGACTGTTTTATAGGGGCGCCTGGGTGGCTCAGTTGGTTAAGCGACTGCCTTCGGCTCAGGTCATGATCCCGGAGACCCGGGATCGAGTCCCGCATCGGGCTCCCTGCTCGGCGGGAAGCCTGCTTCTCCCTCTCTCCCTCCCCCTGCTTGTGTTCCCTCTCTGGCTGTGTTTCTCGCTGTCAAATAAATAAAATCTTTAAAAAAAAAATAAATAAACATTCATAAAAAAAAAAAAAAAAAAAAAATAAAAGACTGTTTTATAAATATTTTAGGCTTTGTAGGCCAACAGGAAAAGTAAAAAAACCCAAAAAACAAGGATACCATGTAGGTATATATTTAATAAGAGAGAAAACACATTTATACAAATTTTTATTTTTGAAGACACATTTTTATAATACAAATCTACTAATAAAAAAGAAGAATGGAATTTTTTTGCAGGAGGGGATAACATTTTGCATAGTTGAGGTTCAAAGTTAGTACTCCCTATTATCAAGGGGTGTCTGGGTGTCTCAGTCCTTAAGTGTCTGCTTTGGGTTCAGGTCATAATCCCAGAGTTCTGGGATCCAGGCCCGCATTAAGCCCCGCATCGGGCTCCTGGCTCAGCGAGAAGCCTGCTTCTCCCTCTCCCATTCCCTCTGCTTGTATTCCCTTTCTCACTGTGTCTCTCTGTCAAATAAATAAATAAAATCTTTAAGAACAAAAACAAAAAAACAAAGTTAGTTCTCTCTATCATCCAGTCAATTGAAAATATTCATATGTGAAGGCAGGTTCTTTGTGGACAAATTAAAACAATAACAACAATAAAACCAAAACCAGGACAGGAGGTGGACAGGGTCAGGACGGCAGGTTGTAGTTTTAGACCCCTGCTGTCCCATTTAGCTACAATCTAAACTTAGATTTCTCAACTATCTATGAGAATCAGGTTTTGTTTTGTTTGTTTGTTTTTTTTCTATTGGCTGCAGAATCAATACTTTGTTAAATAAAATAAAAACTGGATTACTAGAAAATTGAAATTAAAAAAAAACATTCAAAATATAACCCCTAATTTCTTTATTATTAGAATCAATAAACAAAATTATCCTGTCAAATTACTATAAAATTTCCTCAACATGACATTTAATTCTTACACTCATCTAGTGGCAAAACATACTAAAGAGTTTTTGGGTTGGTACTAAGTAGTTTATGCACGATCCTGGATTTTTTTAAAAAATATGTTCCAAACGTATTGTGATATGATTACTAGCAGACATGGCGCTGGCAACATGTGGACTGCGCTCTGCTGGGTCACCAGAGCTTTCTCGTTCCTCCAATTGGACCACCTCTGCCTTTGTTGCCTTTGCAGGCCTAATTGGCAAGACGTTTGCAGATTTTCTAAAGGGAGTGAGAAAGAAGTAGGTAAATCAGGTGGTTCTGTTCGGGCCTCTTTGGTGCTTCCTTTGTGAATTTTTTGTGTGGTGGACACCCTTAGAAGAAAGCACTAAGAGCCAGATTGAGTCTATCAGCTCTTTTTTATGGAGCCCAACCACCATTTCCTGAATTCATTATTCAATATTTTGTAGTAATTTTCTTGTAGTATCTTGTTGCTGTGAATGCATTTTTTACTAATGACATATATCTACTAAGTGTCCTCAGTTCCATTTTTACCACAATTCTCCATTTCAAATTTAACCAACCCAGAGTCCAATCAAATAGATACATTATGCTTCAACACTCACATGAGTCAATTCCTTATTCAGAAATGTCCACGAATGCTACAGGTACTCACACCGTATTATTTAGCCCACCTGCTCCAGCCATGCTCATCTGGCTACGTGGTTTAAAATGTGACAGCTAAAATTTTCATTTTACTGTGATCTTATTCCCAAATACATTACATTCATTTCTTTGAGAAGAATCTATTACATTTGGAAACACAATTTCCATCATTTTCTTTCTTTGCAAAAATGAAACAGTTTAAAGAGACATCAGACTCTTAATTACCTTAAGAGAGAAAGAAAAACTATGTTTCCTTTCTCTTTCTCTGCCAGGCTGCAAGAGGACTCCATTCTTCAGCTGGAAATCAAAGATTTACAACTATTTAAGGCTACAGTTTTTAATAAGATGCACATTCTGTTTCTGACGTAAGCCTCTCCTCGGGTTCTGGAAGCAAAAGGAGAAACATTCTGTCTGCATCTCTTACAAGCTCTCACCTGATAAATTCTTGTGGAGTGTTTCCATTTTAGGAATTCTTTACCTTTGTTATTACTTTCCTCATTAAACACATCTCACATGGTGTATGTGTTTTGTCCACTACAGAGGAGATGGAAAAACTGAAGCCTATTCATGGCAACTGTTCACCTTCAATATCTGGACTGTTTTCTCCAAATTACCTTGTAAACTTCTACTTTCAAAATAAATTATAAGTTAATCATAAAATAGTATAAATAGTATTCTGGGTCATAACTTAAAAGATCCTAATTTCTCTCATATATATGGTTACTAATGACCTGACACAAAATGAAACAGTTCCTAGGCTATTTACCCTAGTGGTATTACATCTAGTCTGTGTAAAATCATCTTCCTTGGATACAGACTTGGAACTCAATTGTATTTGGGTGTTTTCATGTTACTGTTGGAAAAACAAAAACAATTCTTTTTAAGATCAAAGAAAAGTACAACCCCAGGGTAAATAGTCATGGTTTGAAAACATAGCTGTAGAAATGTGAATTCTGATCTTAAACGACCAGTAAAAGAGTTTGTGTACTGAATTCTGCCACAGACAAGTTAATCTATATGTGTTTTTTATGTGTATGAATGAGAGTATTTTTTATGTGAGATGCTGAATATAATCACATTAGCCCCATGAATGAATA
Organism: Spilogale gracilis; assembly: GCA_004023965.1. NCBI lineage: Eukaryota > Metazoa > Chordata > Mammalia > Carnivora > Mephitidae > Spilogale > Spilogale gracilis. The sequence continues at coordinate 24,253 of PITA01004661.1, forward strand.
TCAGGTTGTGTCAAAAATTCAGCATCTTGCTCTGGCTTACTGTCTCATAATGCTGTTTGCAATCTTCCTCTCGGGGAGAAATGTATCTGATGTCAGCAAAGTTGATGTTTCTACAACTAATGTAATTTTAAACTGTGTAACCTAACATAGAGAAACCTTGATGTTTTAAGATATTTTTCTTACATAATATCAGGACTTGCAAATACATTTCTAAACCTACTTTATAATGCCTTGAGTCCTTATCAACACTGACACTAAATTATCCCACTACCAAATTATAAATAAAGAGATAAGAATAATCTCATATTTCCTGCAATAAAAAAGGATGCTATGTGGTTTATGCTTCATAGGATTTTTCAAAAATAGAGAATTTTGGCTCCACAGCCTTCATTTTATGCATCTTCCAAATATGTGCCATTTGTGCAATCAGAGGGATGGTGGCTGACCAGCAATCTGAGGCTGCTGATAGAGATGTTCAGGGATGAATCCAATAGACAGTTTAGGTCAGAGACCTCTAGTGTATTCCACAGTGAATGGAAAAGACAGAGTAATCAGAGTTTCAAGCAGTGGTCATTAGCACTGAAAACTTGTATACATTCTACAATAATAATGTGGTAATATCACCTAAAATGTTTGCGTTTTTTAAATATTTAATAGTAATAATAACTATTGTAGGTTGATTGCTTACTATGTGCTGGCCATTTCTAAACATATTTACATATTTTAATTCATTTGATTTTCCTAGCAACTTTATAATACAAGTATATTGTTATTCCACAGTAAGATGGGTAATGCAAGCACACAGAAATTAGTAGCTCACTCAAGATCACATAACATGTAACCAGGATTCCAATCCTGGCAGTTTCGTCTAGAGCCAAGGCTCTTAAACACTAGGGTTATGACAAACATGTCACAAAAGGATTAGTCCTTATCCTTAGAACTATAGAAAGTAATCTTCACATCATCATCATTCCTACTATCATTCAAATTCTAGGTAGCTTTGGATTCAAATCATAGTTCTGCTATTTATGAGCATGGTCACCATTATCAAATTTCTTCACCTTGTTGAGCCTTGTAGTATTTTAATCTGTAAAATGGTACAATAGCTATTTTGCAAGGTTATTAAGAGATGTTGAATGCATGTTCATTCCAAATATAAACCACCAACATAGTTTCTTGATACATAGAAGGTACCCTACAAAGGGTTTCTGTATTATAAGTATGGGAATGAGAACAATAAATGCATGCTAATGTACACTAAATTAAATGTTTACCAAATGATTAAGTAGATACACTCTGACCACAAATAAATGATGTAAATGCCAAAGTAGCAAATGTCTTAATGAAATATTCCAAACAACCTGTTAGCTCATTAGGGGAAGAGAACACTGGCTGCTGTATGCAACTAATGAATTGTTAAACACTATTATCAAAAACTAATGATGTACTATATGCTTGCTAACTGAATATTAAAGAAAAAACAACCTTCAGATAAAGGGTATTGTTGCTGTAGCGCACATGGGACTAAGTGAGCAGCTACCGATGCCCTGTGAGAGGCTTGGATTCAAATTTCATATCCTCAGAATAAAACAGGGAGTCCAAGAAAGATGTTTTATATGTGCTTGGTGCTGACATTAGAGTTGATCATTCCTCTACATTGAAGAGTTTGGCTGAAAGTATTAATATGCAATAGCATATGGGAGCAGAAATTCGAAATGATGCTTATCTGATGAAAATAACCTGTGTGTGAAATACAGACTTTGATGTTAGAATTACAAAAGCTTCAAATCGGGCCATTTTACCTTAAGGCAATGGTTCCTAATCTGCCAGCCCCCAAAAAACCCCAAGACGTCCCTCATTTGACAACTGCACCAGGTACTCTTTTCCAAGGACTGAAAAGCTGCTACTCTGAATGACAGCAAAGTGACTTAAAAAGATTACTAAGGTCCTAATAGCTTGTGTACAACAAGTACATAGAATTCTCTTACCCCTTGGCATCCACACATGCACAGCTTCCCCCACTATCAACATCCTGCCAGGTTGTTATAATCAATGAGTAGACATGACATTAATATATCATTATCACCTAAAGTCTATAATTTACATTAGGGTTCACTCTTGGTTGGGTACATTCTTTGGGTTTTGCTTTACGTATAATGACATACACCCCCCATTTGTAGTATCATACAGAGTAGTTTCACTGTCCTGAACACTGACAATCATTGACCTTTTCACTATTTCCATAGTTTTGCTTTTCCAGAATGTCATATAGCTGGAATCATACAGTAGGTAGCCTTTGCAGATTGCCTTCTTTCACTTAGGAATGTGCGTTTAAGTTTCCTGGCTTGATTGCTCATTTCTTTTTATTGCTGAATAATATTCCATTGTCTGGTTGCACTGTGGTTTGTTTCCATTCACCTAAAGCAATCAAGATGCCTTTGAAGTTCTGGCAATTATGAATAAAGCTACTATTAACGTTAGTGTGCAGGTCTTTGTGTGGAAATGTTTTCAGTTCGTTTGGGTAAATATCAAGGAGGGCAACCACTGGGTCATATGGTAAGAGTCTGTTTAATTTTCTAAGAAACTTTAATTTTCTAAGTACTTTCAAAGTGTCTATACATTTTGCATTCCCAGCAGCAGTAAGAAAGAGTTCCTGTTTCTCCACATCCCTGCTGGCATTTGGCACCATTGGTGTTCTCGATATTAACTTTCTTATGGGTGTGTAGTTTTATCTTGTTTTATTGTAGTAACTTTTATTATTATATATTTTCTCAATACATAGAAACAAAGTATAATAACTTAATCATGTGGAGAAAGTAAAAATTTTGACGTGAAAGAGAGGTTCTGATATTCACAAAGGTTGAGAACCATTTAATAAGAGAATCCTGACTGAAAAATTGGACATTTCAAGGTGTATGTGTAAAAATGTCCCACTTTACCTTCTGGCTACATCCTGTTCCTTTGCCTAAAATTCAACAGCAGCCCAACAAGCCTGCCTGTGCTTCTATTTTCTCCCTGGTTCACATTCCTCATCAACATGCAATGGAGAATCAGCATTACTTTTCCTGAGATGGGTTTCTAAAACTGCTCCACAGGACATTAATGTACTATGAGATGTCATTAGGGTCCCATGGTGGGGAAAGGGGGAGAAAGATTTTATGTGTTTGACCAGAGTAGATTATTATAGTTCTCACCCCCATCCATCTACGGAAATACACAATCCAATAACCCATTAAAAGATTTGAAATGTTTGAGAATAAAACAAATAATAAGCTAGCATTCTAAACTTTTTATATGAAATATATATTAATATGGCAGAGGTCCCATAGGTAACCAGGTAGGGAAGGAGAAAAACATTTATCTGACCCAGTTTTCTAGAAAACATGTCATGATAAAAAGAAATTGTGTTATCAGGGATGCTGTCCTTTCTGAAACAACAAGGCAATTTCTACATTAAAGACTTAAAAAAGTGAAGGAGAACGGTGGAGTGATGGGTAAAGAAATCAAAGAATGCTTGACATACGCATTTCCCTGGTCTCTTCAAATCTTCAGTAAAAGTCTTTAAAATCAGGAAAGTGTCAATGATAGTAGGTTTCCTAAGAGAACAGGAAAGGACAGACCAACAAGCAGCCACAGAGACAACCTGTATGGACAAGGCACAGAAGAATCTGTGCTTTGAGCCTTGAATTCATAGACTGCCAAGTTCATTTAGTTGTCTTGAGGGACAGCAATCAGCAAGAGTTGTGTTGACATGCAGTGAACCCAAGGAGCTCCACTCCAGACAGCTTAAAGTGCTTTGGAATGTAATGTGATAAAATGTAAACAAAATAACCTAGCTCTTTTTTTCCCTTTTGATGGCTTAAAATAGTCATATATTCATCAGCCATCTTAATTTATACCTGGCTAAGCCACATGAAATCCTAAATCTTGAGCCATATTTTTCTCCACACAAAAACTGAGAAATTATTTTCTCGTAGTTAGAATGAAAGTTTTTAATCTTTGTCTCAATATCCTCTCCCTTTTATATCCTTTTATAAAAAGCTATCAAGAAAAAGAGACATCTTAATAAAGTAGAGTTCTGTAAAAATTGCTTTTCTTGATATTAAGTAAGCTTTGTGTGTTTGTAATACATGATGATCAGCATGAGGTCATCTGGTGTTCACAGAATCTGCAATTGAATGGTTGGTATTAAATAAAACTGATCAATAAGCTACCAAACCACTTTTTTTTCCATCAGGAGGGATCCACCAGATATCTGCTGTAGAAATGATAACAGGTGTTCTCTCAACATGCTAATTCTGAAAAACACCCTGGATCTATTAAACCTAAGCACTAGGCAGAGAAGCCAGAAATCTGAATGTTTACACCTTTCTCCACCTGGCTTCCTGGATGGCTATAATTTGGTCTGAGAATCACTGGGCTAGATCTCAGAGACTGCAAACATAGATATGGAATTTAGTCAGAATGCAATGAGAATATGTGAGAATAAAGAAATACGAGTTGGAATTATGGAATTTCTGAGCTGAAAGAGTCTGAAAAGATCATCCCCTAGAAGACAAAAAAATATGTCCTTTCACCATGGTCCCTGGGTTCAGTCTGTTGAGTATGCTTTCTCTTCTAAAATATCATTTAGCTGAGGCATTGAAGAGATGGAAGAAAATCTGAAAGTAGAAAGCAAAAATAAAGGAACAGATCTCTGAAGAAAGTCAATGGACCCATTTCAGAGAAAAGGCTTAATCTTTCAAGATGCACTCAGATTGGACTTCTGGTCTTTTTTTTTTTTTTTTTTTAAGATTTTATTTATTTATTTTGACAGAGAGAGATATCACAAGTAGGCAGAGAGGCAGGCAGAGAGAAAGGAAGAAGCAGGCTCCCTGCCGAGCAGAGAGCCCGTCGTGGGGCTCAATCCCAGGACCCTGAGATCATGACCTGAGCCGAAGGCAGAGGCTTTAACCCACTGAGCCACCCAGGCACCCAACTTCTGATCTTTTAAAAAAGATTTTTAACCCACAATTAGCCAGCAAGTTTTGTTTTAAATATTGGCATTGCTTTAGAAAACATAACCTACATATGGACAGTAATCTGAATCGTGACTAGGTACTCTTTTTGTCCAGCAAATTACAGAATAAGTAATCACTTCCTAATTTTAGAGTTCCTCAGTCGTTCACAATTCAGACTTTCAGCCAGTTGATGAATGCCAAGTTTCTGTTCATTACGAATGATTTATCTTAATTAGCCTGAAAAACTGTTCAAACAAGAAATAAATTATTGAGCACAAAAAGCAAGTTTGTGAAATGTTTAATGTTCCTTTAAAATCCCTTTCAAAAGGAATGGCAATTGAGAATGTGGAAGGTTGGGGAGAGAACTTTTGTTGCTGGATTGATATCAAATCTTCCTCTGGTTGTGCGCAGGTATAGGAGGGTTTACTTAAAATTTTATTGTAACAGATCACACCATTATAATCAAGATGGTAATCAATATTTATTAAGGCTTCAACAAACATTCCGTGATTCAAGTCCATTTGTTTCATCCCAATACAATCATTTATTTATCACTGGGTAAATTGTTACAAATTGCTCACTTTGGGGCAGGAGGAACAGGGATATATGAACTTGGAGATTAAGGCTGATCTCCTTTACTGGGTGAAATTCTAGCAACTGAAGGAGAGGGTTGGGTGCGGCACAAGCACAGAAGGAAGGCAGTGCTTTTCCTCATCACCCAGTCCAGCACTGTGATCTGATGGTACTGGTTCCACCTGAATCTACTCAGTTCCTCGTTTTTCTAAATGATGTGCCTTTGGGCTCCAGCATAGACTGGTCCAAACAACAGGGAAACTGAGCTGTTCCGTGTCTGTAATCCCGTAAGGCACTCCTGGCTGCTGTACTAATGTGACAGGAAGAGAGTGGGAGATGTGATAGTGGCTTCCTCTTTTCACTTGTTTTTGTTTAAATCAAAACAAGAGTGTCAAATCCACTCTAACTGCAAGAGTGGGAGAGTCACGCACAGATAGGATGCAGGGACATTTCCTAGAGAAAGGAGTTCCTCCCTTGAATAGATACTCCCTTTTAAGCCATCTAATTCGAATAAACACTGTCACACTTCACAGCCACCAGCTGGATCCTCCCACTCCCCATTCAAATTCCAAACACTCAGTGCAAACAAATATTTTTGTGTGAGACAAATTCAACTGCTCTAGTGCAAAACTGCTTTGGGCTCATCTCCAGGCCAAATGCACTGGCTCAGGGAAATCTCTTTGCTGTCAGACAAAGGCTGTTACTGTAATTCTCATTCAGGGTTGTTCTCAGAGGATTGTCTAAGCTGATCAGACAGGGTGAGTCAGATAATCTCAGGGAAAGAGAAAGGGAAATACCACCTACCCACTCTTTGAAAGGCGCACAAGAAAGGTCCCTGGCCATAGCCCTTGTACCAGGGTGGGGACACAGCAGCACTTTTGTCTTTACAATTTACTGGGCTGGAAATATTACTCCAGTTTCCTTGTGTCCAGACTGCATGTTTCCCCAAACTCTCCTTTTTAGAAGACAAAGGTGTCCAGGAATACCAAATATGGTCAGCAGTCCATCCTGTCCCCAAGAAACCTTATTCAGTGGTCCCTGAGATCAAGCAGGAATGTGATGGTGGTTTGGACTTGAGTCAGGTAGACAAGTAAAACCCATCACAAGGAAACATATCAAAACCTTTTGCTTGTTCTGACTTTGGATCCCTCACATTTGAGCTCATGCTGCCAGATGTCCCGACCGAAAGTGAAAAATTTAGATATGAATATTCTTTTCTTGAAAAATCAAAATCTAGAAGGAGCATACCTTTCTTTTCTTTTCAGACACTTAATCTGTAAGGTCTCAAATTTATCTCCCAAATCCCCAGTTCCTGTTTTGAGGTAGACAAGGTATTGCTTAAGAGGTTATGCTCTGGAGGGAACTGGCTAGGATTAGGATTTCACCCAATGCTACACTTAAACCTTCTTACTTTACCTCACTTAACACGATTAATTCTATGAGCTAGAATTTCCCATTCAATGAAATGAAAACAGATTTTACTTACACGAAAGAAAGAAAGAAAGAAAGAAAGAAAGAAAGAAAGAAAGAAAGAAAGAAAAACAAAAATTAAAATTTATTTTGAACTAAAAGTTTAATGAGTAATTTCATGGTCATATTTTGTTGTCCTGGATATAACATAACCACATACAGAAATAAAACCAGAAAAGACAAAGTGTGCTTAACATAGGAGCCTGATTCTATTAGTATTTTGGTGGAATTTTTTCTAGGATTTTTTCCTCCATGCATTTTAAAAATTATATAAACATATACATCAAACTGCATGTAAGACTTTATAAGAATTTTATGTACAACTTTACCACAAGTATCTTCTTGTGTGCTACAAGGTTGTGATCACAAGCATTATTAATGGCTACGCTATATGCCACCAAATGGGTCATTTTATAGATACCTAATCACTCCCTATTGTTTATAGAAATTGCTTCCAGGGCCTAAAAATAGAAAGTAGAGCCAGTGATTAATATTTTTCTACAGATAGCTTTTCCCATGTATTTCCATATTTCCTACATTTATCTTTATATGTGTAGGGTAAACTTCAAGAAGAGGGATTACCTACTCATGAGCACAAGAGTTTTTAAGGCTTTTGATGGTCATTGCCAAGTTGTCCTGAGTCAGTGCTGAGGCAGTATATGAAAATATCAGTCATGTACTGTCTTACCACCATCAGATTCATTCTAGCTTTAATTCAAAAATACCTTAATGACATTAATCAATCAACCTCTGCTGGAATTACTTATCTGCTTTTGTCTGTCTTCATTCTAAGTCAATTAAGAGGAAGAAATAGGGAATATTATTAAGTATTTATTAAGTTAAAACTCCTTAATATAATAAATAAATATTGGAGATGCTACTAGGATATAAGTCTAAATCTTAACTGGCTTGAGAACTGATGTCTTTATCTAGATACTATTTTGCTTAGGTTAATACAATACACACAGGTGGGGATACACCTTTTCCCCCTTCCCAATAAAAGCTTGCCATACCCTAAACTCCACATCACTGGGCTGTCTTTAACTTAGGTTTTTGCCTTTGAGACCAAGTATATGTGATATACACAATTAAAGTACCCTCAAAGACATAGTTTGGTCTTGGGGGGAAATTTGTAATGATAATTTTTTTTTAAAGATTTTATTTATTTGACAGAGAGAAACATAGTCAGAGAGGGAACACAAGCAGGGGGAGTGAGAGAGGGAGAAGCAGGCTTCCCGCAGAGCGGGGAGCCCGATGTGGGGCTCGATCCCGGGTCTCCAGGATCACTACCTGAGCGGAAGGCAGTCGCCCAACCAACTGAGCCACCCAGGCGCCCCGGTAATGATAAATTTAAAGCACAAAGGTGAGGTTATGTTGCTGAAATGGTTTTAGCTTAACAAGTAGTTTGGATACTCTTCAGTGTTATTTTTATTTGCTGTGTATGTACTCACCGTGATATAACCCTCGTACCTCTGAGAGTATCTCCGGAAAGTACATATTTATTTGTTGCCACATTTGATCAACAGAGGATACACTGTGTCTCTATTGTGATGTAGTTATCAAGAATCAAACAATAAATAGAACTAGTCTCTGCCCTGGAAGAATTCACCCACTTATCTATGGGCTGGCTTGAACTAAGTGTGAGTCACAGTCAGTTTGAGACAGTACCCATGGCGGGACACTTCTTGGGTATCAGCGTGATCTTTCATCTTCTAAAATGCACTCCATTTCTTGCTTAAATGGGCTACCCAAAAAAGAAATGCATCTCTTCATGCATCTCATTCAATTCATCCATACATGATTTTAGATTTTTCATAAATTACCTCGCCTCCTACTGACAACAAATATTAATAATTCCCTGTTCTCTCTTAGACCACGAGCTCCTTTCCCTTGACCTATTAGGTATGCTACTTAAATTTGGGGCTAATAATATTGGAACAATTGAAAAAAATGAATATGGTGAAAGATATATCTGAAAATACTAATACTGGTGCCTACCCATGAAATTTTTGTGAGAACTGAAAGAGTGAATATAGACCTATAAACTATCTATATATCTATAGCTAAGTAATTTAACACAGGGCTCACAGATAAAACAAATACCATGTAGAAGTAGTAATAGCAGATATGGTTTTCATCACCAACCTAAAGGTAACAGGACCACTATGGATACTTCGAAAAGCAACTTGGGATGTGTTTTTTTTTTTTCAAAATAATAAACATAAAAATAAACATAAAAACATAAAAATAATAAATATAAAATAAAGAAATCATATCACATGGCAATTCCACTTCTAGGTATCTACCTAAGATAAATGAAACATAATATCTGCTCAAAGGCTTGCACATAAAGAATCATGGAAGCATTATACATAATTGCCCAAACCTGGAAACAACCTAACTCTCCATTGATTGGTGAATGGATAAACAAATGTGGTATACCCATATGATAGAATATTACTGGGTAATAAAAAAGAACGAACTATAGCGCTACATGTATGATGTAACATGCTACATCATACATGAACCTAAAGAACATCATGCTATGTGGAAGAAACCAGACATAGGAGATGAAAGACTTATTATTCCATTTATATAAAATGTCTAGAAATGGCACATTTATAAAGATAATATATTAGCAATGCCTGGGCTTGAAGGTGGAAAGAAGGAGTAACTATAAACAAGCAGGAGGGATCTTAGATGGGATAAGGAAGTGTCCTAAAACTGACTTAGGTGATGTTAATGCTATTGTCAGTGACCAAAAATCATTAAATTATATACCTGAAATGGGTGAAGTTCATAATATACACAATATGCCACAGGAAGTTCTTTTAAAAGAAGATAACAGAACTAAAGACAATGTATGCCAATTTTCTCACTGTTTCTTTTATATATTTAGAGAAGCTATGTCCACTATAATTGCATTAACACAAAGTTAGGACTGAAAATTATATAATCCAGTTGATAACCTCAACCTAACTGATATGGATAATTCGGGCTTTAAGTGTTTTTTGGATTCTGAATGATATATTCATTTGTTAAGTGTTTTCTAGACCACAGAAAGATGTATTCCATGCATTTAAATATGGTGGCAATCACATAATCCATAGCACAAGTAATCCAGTCCTTCCTCAAATACACATCCATACACACATAAGACAGCCAGCAGTGCAAGGAAAAAAATGGGCCTAGCCTTTCCCTACTCATATAACATCTCCTCCTTGGGATTCTCCTGCCCCATAAAGGAGCCAACCCAAGGCCAGGTTCCTCAAATCTGGTCTCCCATAAAACTCACTTAGTTTGGGTAGGTTTTTTTTTCCTTTGGCACCACCCTTACTGGCTCCAAAACCTTCTCATTCTAATCCTCTTGCTCCTCAGTGTGATGTGCCCAGCTCTGAACTCCCAACTCCGGGACCCCCATCTTGATTCCTGACCTGCACTTACAGGTTAAAATCAATCTCTCTCACCTTGGATTCCTTCTCTCCTGTGTGTCTCTCTATGGTGGAAATCCACAGCTCAGGTCCCCTCACCTGCCAGCCTGACCCAGGTTTCCTGGCTCTTCCCCCATTACTGTCTCACCACTTCTCAGCTCCTTCAGAGAGCAAATCACCTCTTCTTTTCCATCCACGAAGTATTTCAGCTGCAACATGTACTATTAAACATAATGCTTCCCATGATATACTAAATATAGTTATTTGTGCAGTATCCTAATTCCAACTTTTTCATCCTCATTGGATGTCCCCCACAGCATTTGACACAGAACTTAGCTCATAAAAAAGTATGGGCCCTTTTCAGATGGGTCCTGATTGAAATATGTCTTATATGAATGGGTTGACTGTAATAGGTCATTCTAGTTACCAGTACAGTGCACATGGATGCTTGGTCTACTGCTGGAAAATGTTGCTTTCTTGTCTTCTTAAGGCATTTCAAAAGGTGTGACAAAAGACTCTGAATTGATCCCAAGTTTTAAACAAACTGGAGAAAAGTTAAAGCACTTTCGTGGCTTATTAATGTTAACTTTTTTTTAAAAAAATCTACCTATTTTTTTTTTTAGATTGTGGGAAAATGGATCTTGGGGTCTTTGCAAAAGGACTGCCTGGTTATAAAAAGATTGGAAAGTCAGTCTCATGCAGCAGTGCATGGAGATACAGAATTCTACACTTAGAGAAAAAAAAAATGCCAACATCCCCCCTCCATTTCCATTGTGTTATCCCTTAATGCTTCACTTGGCATGACAGAGGAATTCTGATGTCTCCGAGGTGAGCTGCAAAGTGGCCAAACCACTCTTCAATGTGATATAGCTTGACATCATATTTGCTGCCAGCTTTTTGTTTAAAAATGCCATCAGTTTAACATTAACTGAAAAAGTAATTATTCTCCAGTTTCACTGAGCTATTAAGAAAAGAAAAAAGTTCATTGAAACTCTAGGAGATGAAATACGGTGCTTTCAGGACCTGTTGGAAGCCTTTCAACATTCAGAGCAGAAAAACATAAATTTATTTCTTAAGAAGGAGATTTAGGAACTTTACTGAGTGGAAAGTGAGAAAATTAATCTATGTCTCGGGAAAGATAGTTCAGATCAACAAAATTCTTCAAACCCTGCTTTAATCAGATTCTTCCCATATATTCCAGAAACTCAATGCCATTTACTGCTTTGGAATCCTTGGTTTAAGGACATGCACACATGTACTCAAATCAAAGAAACTTCAAATTAGTTTGAACAATGAAATGCTATAAATTACACTAACTGACTAAATGTTCCTTTATATCCAGTCACCAAAGGTTGCTGAGCATATAATGGGCCTGAAGAGGTTAAGGACTTAAGGGCACAGGAAAGAGAGATGAAAGAAACAGCATAAGAAATCTCTAGTAGCAATAACATTCCCAGTTTAGTCATGAAGACCGAAACTATCATCCAAATAAAAATTGAGGAAAGTCTTACCAATGTAGGTGGTATAAACTGAGTTTATATAAATTTGAGGGGGGAAAAGGGTCAGGAGTGGAGAGATATTGCAAGGTTATGGAGATGGCAGACTGCTTTCAGAGACATGAAAATTAAAAATCAGAAAATGTGGCTGTGGACTCTGCATCTCATTTGCTAGGCAACTTTAAACAATTCTCTGAGCTACAACTAAATAGAATTGAAAGTGGTTTGCAAACTGGAAAAGGTTGCTCAAATGTTAGTTATTATTTCGAGATTACTTCCTGCAGCTTTAAGCAGAAAAGAATATTGTTTGAGTGAATTATAAATATATAACTATACCTTTAATGGTAACATCTTCCTGACATTTTTATGAAACATTTTAATTCATGTTTCACTACTGTGTGTTACTCAGTAATTTTAAGATGTATGATGAAAAGGATAAAAGACTCAATAGTAAAAATCTCCACTCAGGTATTCAACCCAACCAAGCTAGCCAACCTTGGGCCTGCCACATATATGTGAGCTGAACTAGACTTTTCTTTCCTTGCCTTGTCTGGATCCACCAATCCTGCAAACTAGTAAGGAAAAAATATGTTTGAAGCCACTGACTTCCAGTGCTTGTTACATAGTATTTTGAGTATATGTGTGTGACAACGTGCACCTGATATAAGGTAGCTAATGTCAAAATAGTGGTCTTTCCTATTTCCAGGGCCTCTTTAGAAAAATTCATGCTTTCAGTATATGGAAGATTCCATGCTGGGGGCCCCTGGTGGCTCAATGTTTTAAGCATCTGTCTTTGGCTCAGGTCAAGATCTCAGGGTCCAGGGATCCAGCCCTGCACTGGGCTCCATGTTCAGTGGAGAGTCTGCTTGTCCTTCTCCCTTCGCCCTTCCCCACCACTCATGCTTTCTCTTCTCTCAAATAAATAAATAAAATCTTAAAAAAAATTACATGCTGGACTTTTATTTTCAAAAAATACGTACATGAGTCATGCTCAATCTCAAGATAGAGTACAAATGCAATTGAATGAATTAATCAACCAAATGCAGAATAGAAAAAAATTCTGTTTTACATTAATAAAAATAAAAATATTTCCATATCCCATGAAACAATATAATTTCTGTTGTTATGATTTTGCAAATGATATATTTATCGTATTTATTCTCCTCACTGTATTATTTCCTTTAAGAAAATATATTTGGAATTAAATACATATCTCCATTCAATGTCTTCACCACATTTCTATGTGTGTAAATAAGTACACAATTTTTATTTCATATTTGAAATATCAACCACAACCATCTGAAAATTATGAAGAGCTTTAAGGCTATATAATGATTAATTTTTCTCTTAAGAAAACTTACTGTAAACTCATCCTTCATTTGATGGGTGGCAAAGAACAAATTATGTTTCCCTCTTTTGTTCCTGCCTCCTTCAAAGTCCTTTCCTTTCTTTGCATCTGTCTCTCTTTAACCAAATTTGTCAGCCAAAGTTGGCAAGCACACTCAGTAATTGTTAAGATGTCAATGCACATTTAACCCTCAAAGGAGATATTAAAAGGTTACACTAAATTTGCTACAATGACTTGATACATATTTCTTTAGTTTAATTATCTAAACCCTAAATCAGAAAGTATAAAGAAAGTAAAAGTATTTTTCAATTACTTTCGTAATTACTTTTTACTTGTTATTGCTCTCTCTGTGTCTCAAGTCTCTCTCATTTCAACTATACTCCATCTTTTTTTTTACCTTGAATATTCTTTCTCAAATATACTTCCATACATATTCTAATATACATATGTAGATATGAGCCTTTAGTGCATGAAGGTGCCCCTTACAGCACTTAGCATAAATGAGATTTTTAATAAGTGCTTGTTCTGCTATGAATGAATGTTGTCTTGGTAAGATAATTGGCCAAGAATTCATTATGAAAGTCTTTGTGTTACCAAGGTTAATCCTTTCCTACTCACAAACTTCTTGAAAACAAGACAAATAGCATCAAATACAAAAGTTTGCTGCACCTAAAATTATAATCTATATTTATTAAATTCTTAGTGAAATTTCAAAACAAAGCATACTAAGATTAATGGAATTACTACTATATTTCATAAAGGAATCTCAATGTATAACTATGCATTCCTCAACTTTATTATAAGAACAGAAGAATTACATAGAAATTCTATAAAACATCCTGTTTTTCTTTTTACTATCAGTCAAATAATTTGTAATTTTGGTAGATTTACTTGTTTCCCAGGCAAGGTTTTGAGAACACACATTTCACCTTTCTGATCTTAAGTTCTCAACAACATAGAAGCTCTCCAATCCTGTGACAATGTGCCAGAAAGAAGTCAAAACTATACTTTGTGCTGTAAGCTTAACACTGAAACCTGAAATTAATCAGACCTCTACTTGAATAAAATGAAACCTATCCAACCAAGAACACCTAAATATTATACTTACACAGTCATGGAAACATCAAAGACCTTTAAAAAGTTAATAGATCTAGTGCTGATAGCATAGTATCACAAAATAACTATGAGGATACCGAGGTTCTAATATCATTGAAGAAGCACCTCAATGAAGGGAGTTGAAATGGTCAAGTGATGAGCGTTCTTTGAGGAGGTATGAATAAATTACCTGAAGGGTACTGAAGTTGCTCCAATTCTTACCTATATATCTCTTTTAGTTTTTCTTCCTAAACAGGGATTGGAAACATATATATATACTCTTTACAATTTCATAATCAAGATATGGAAGTATCAAGCATTAAGCAAGTTATTGAATGAAACCTAAGCAGGTGTATTTTAGCAAACAGAATATATTTGTCACTGAAATACTGCTTGTAAAATCATAAAGGTTTTAAATTTTCATATTGTTTATTAGTTACAATGTTTTTTTTTCTTTTATTAGTGGTTGCCATAATATTTATAATAAGCATCTTTGTATTATCACAGTATTATAATACTTGATGTATAATATAAATTTTAGAAATTATAGTAGAAATTATACTTCCTACTGTCCCTGCCCTCTCACCTCATCACTTGGGCTATGATTTCAAATCATTCACTTTACCTTCTATGTATTTTAGAAAACCCACAATATGTTGTTACTACTATTATTTTTAAATCAATTTTATAAAGGCATTTTAAAAACACAAGAGTTTTTTTATATTTGCCTATACATAAACTATCCCTGTCATTCTTCATTTTTACAGAATTAATTTTTCATACAGGATAATTTTCCTTCCTTCAGCGTGAAGAACTTCCTTTCACATTTCTTACAGGCTGGTCAGCTGGTGGCTGATTCTCTCAGCTCTTTTTTGAAAATGTCTTTATTTTACTTCAATATTTTAAAAGATTTTATTTTGAGAAACAGAGAGAGAGCACACATAAGCACGGGGAAGGGCAGAGGGAGAGGGAAAGGCAGATTCCCACTAAACAAGAAGCCCCAAACCAGACTCAGTCCCAGAACTGGGATCATGACCTGAGCCACAGGCAGACACTTAACTGCTGAGCCAAACAGGTGCCCTGCACCTTCAGTTTTGAAGGATATTTTCGTTAGATATAGAATTCTGGGTTGAGTGGGTCTTTTGCTCATTTTCCCCCCCAGTACTTTAAAGATGTCTTTTTGGGATGCCTGGGTGGCTCAGTCAATTAAGCAGCTGCCTTTCACTCAGGACATGATCCCAGGGTCCTAGGATGGAGCCTGATATGGGGCTCAGCTCAGCGGGGAGCCTGCTTCTCCCTCTGCCTGCTGCTCCCTCTGCTTATGCTCTCTCTCTGTGTGTCAAATAAATAAAATCTTAAAAAAATAAAGACGTCTTGTCTTACTTTCTGACCAAAATTCATTAATCATTTCTTATCTTTGTTTTTCTCTGATCTCTGTTTCAAGAATTTCTCTTTATAATTGGTTTTCAACAGTTTGGTTATAATACACACTGATGCGTTTTCCATGATGATCATCTTGCTTGGTGTTTGTAGTTCTCCTTGGAATGACAGACTATACTTTTCTTCAAAAAATGGGATCATGAGAGGCCGAGATATTAGCAATGGTGGGAAGGTCTTATCACTTTTATTGCTGTGGAGATAGTGGAAAGAAGTAGTATTTCTAGAAGTAGAACCATAGTGGGGGTTCCTGGCAGGAGCAGGGCTCATTAAAGAAGGATAACTGTGAGAGAAATACTTTGGTTTTTCCACACCTCCTACTTCATACTCTGCCATTACCTCATACATGCTGAGATTACCCAGAAGTCAGAGAACAGGAGAGTCTGAGGAAACACAAAGCCCTACCACAAACAGCAGAACATGAGAAAGTTGGAAACAAAGCAAAGTAGCAGGTGACCCTCACAGAAAGGTTTTGTTCCGTCTTCCTCACTGTGGAATTCATACCACTTAGAAGAAAACTGGGCATGTATTGATGAATGAATGATTGAGAGGACAGATGAATGAATAAAAGATAATGCCTCCACTCATGTTTTATTATTGAGGAAACTGAAGCACATGTAGCTTCACAAATTTACTCAAATAGGTGATGGAATAACTAGGACTTAAAATAAGGTTCTCTGATTAATATTTCAATACACCTACTGCTTCTGATTTCTGTAAATAGAATTGAACTCTAAATTCATATGAGAACACTTTTTGTAAAGACATTCTGTATAGACTCTTTCTGTAAAACTGAAAATCTTTCACTGAGGCAGATTTTTCCTAGATCTTTGTTAGACAGACAAAGTTTCAGTTTCTCTTCAAACTTCCTGGATTATTTGTATTACTAGGAGGTTTTATATAACAATGCTATTTTAAAAGTATAGAACATTCCAAAATGGTAGCTGTTTTTCATCTTGGTAAAAGAGTCAGCACAATGTGAAAGAAAGAACTTGGCTTTTGATATCAGGTAGGATTAAATTCTGATCCAGGATTTGCAACTTAATAGCCGTTGACCTTACACAAAACATTTAACTTCTCAGGTCCCTGGTCCTTTCTCTGTAAATTCAAGATACTAATATCTCTTCTCAGCACAGAATTATAAGAGCAAAATTCAGTGATGCATATGCTATTGCTCAGATAAAATCCAGTGCCAAGGCTGCCATAGGAGGGAGTGGCTACAGATAGAAGTATGGGTTGGAAAGTAAGAGGCCATGGCCATTAAGACTTCACTGTCAAATGAGAATGAGTGAAAACAATAATACTAATAGCAGGTAAAGGCACTGCAAGGGGTTGATAGGAGTCAGTAAGAAAGCACCTATTTATCCCTATCTTGTATGTCCCACATTAATGATCACTTTCACTAGTAGAACTATCAAGTAATTTGTAACCAGAGACTGGCATCCCAGTAAAAGAGAACCACTGAGTTCCTTCCAATGTGTATTCTTGGCACCATTAAAGCTACATGGTTTTTTTAGACACTTTTATTGAGATATAATTAACATGCTGCACAACTCACCCATTTAAATGCCCATTTCCAGGATTGGCTTTCAGTGGACACACAGAGTTGTGCATCTGTCACCACAATCAATTTTAGAATATTTTCATTACCCCCAAAATAAATCTTATACATCCTTTAGCCATGACTCTGCACGCACAATCCCTCATCCACTTCCTGTCTCTATAGGTTTGCCTATTGTGAACATTTCACATACATGGACTTGGGGTGTCCCATGTCATACCACATGCCAGTATTTCTTTTTATAGTTGAATTGGCTATATATTTTTTACCCATTCCACCTCAGTGCTGCTTGAATTTCCACTGGATTTATGTATTCTAACATCTGAATATTTAAGATGAAAAGAATCTTGAAGATCTTTAACTCAACCACCTTTTAATTTTGAAGAAAGGGAAGCCCAGATTCCTTAAGTGTCTAGTGTTACATGTTTACCTGTACACAAGAGGACATGGGTCCAGCCTCTGACCATTACTCTGCAAGGTTGGCTTCCTAGTATCTGCTCTAAAATGATAGGAACTCATCTTCCAATAGCGCTTAGTATATGAAATGCTATTATACACATGAACTCATAGTCTGAACACAAAATCAGTTCTGGCAAATAGGTAAGAGAGCTAGATAGTTGAAGCATAAATTACTGATGAAAATCATCAGATAAAAATCGGACATATCCTGGGGTGCTTGGGTAGCTCAGGTGGTTAGGCCTCTACCTTTGGCTCAGCTCATGATCCCAGGGTCCTGGAATCAAGCCCCAGGTCAGGCTCTCTACTCAGTGGGGAGCCTGCTTCTTCTTCTCCTCCCTCTGCCTGCTGCTCCCACTGCTTGTGCTCTCTCTCTGCCAATGAATAATAAAATCTTTAAAAAAAAAAATTGGACATATCCTAAACGGACTCCCCAAATAACTTTTGGAAATGACAAATGTAAAATGTTGGCATAGTCTCATTGACTCGTTAGTGAATTCCAAATACTGAGACTTTCTGTTCTTACAATGCATGAAACAACAGATGGAGAAACCTAAGACCGTCTTGAGGGCAATGAAGAAGCATGTCTGTGTTGACAAAGTCCCTCTGTTTCAGAGCTGTTAGAACGTGGATGCTCTGAGCTAAAACATGTCTTCTCCTTTTCCTCCCCAAAACATGCCATAAATTTTCTGGGACCTTTTCTAGCAAAGTGACCCAGAACATCACTGTACATCTATATGTAATTTCTGGAGTTGAAATGCAGTAATTTAATATCAGTGCTGATGGAATATAAGCTACAGAATCAAATGCTATCGGGTCTGCTATTTAGTCCAAAATGAGTAACTCTAGTGCAAGTAATGGTGAAGGCCTTTCAAACCCAAAGGTTAAAATCTTATTTCCTTCTTTAAACTTCTTTTCATGTTTTCTTCAATGCAATATCTCTGGAATTTATTATGCCATTACTGAGCTGCTCTCTGACCTCATTAACATGTTTATCTCTCTGAAAAAAAAATGTTGTAAGAGATCTGTCTGGTTATTATCTCTGCCACCTAACATTCAAAATTTGGCTATTTTTCCCAAACACATCTGCCTTGAAATATCTAAGGCTTATGTGCTACTTAAGCTACTTCCTCAAATGTGCTGGGTTCTAATG
Source organism: Spilogale gracilis (assembly GCA_004023965.1). Taxonomy (NCBI): domain Eukaryota; kingdom Metazoa; phylum Chordata; class Mammalia; order Carnivora; family Mephitidae; genus Spilogale; species Spilogale gracilis. The sequence goes on from PITA01004661.1 coordinate 43,273, forward strand.
CTAGAGATCCATTCAATCTGTTCTCTTTTTCACACTTCATGATTCTTCATGCAGGAAATGGCCCAAAGCAACAACTGTCTTTAAAAAAACAAAACAAAACAAAACAAAACCAAAACAAGGGGTGCCTGAGTGGCTCAGTTCTTAAGTGTCTGCCTTTGGCTCAGGTCATCCCAGAGTCCCGGGATCGATTCCCACATTGGGCTCCCTGCTCAGCGGGAAGCCTGCTTCTCCCTCTCTCACTCCCCCTGCTTGTGTTCCCTCTCTAGCTGTGTTTCTCTCTGTCAAATAAATAAATAAATAAAATCTTAAAAATAAACAAAACAAAAACAAAAAACAAAAAGGCTAAGCCATAAAATTCTAGAACCATACAATAGGATATACATGAGGATACAGTAGAGAAGAGGTCCTAGTTTGTTCCACCACTTTGTATGTATGAAATTGATTTTTGCAGAGGGAAAATTACTCGATTATTATTTATTTGTGGAGTGTTTGGTATACTAATTATGGATTTGATAATTAAATCACTGCATTTTCAAATAATAAGACAGTATGGAAACTCTGAAATGATAAAAAGCCATATACCAAGGAATTTTTAAGATATATCAGGAAAATAATATTTTCAGTAATAATTTATGATTGAAATAATATTACTCCTTTTATATGTTTTTATGAGCCCTTCATGTTTATAGTAATGATCTAGCTACTCTCCTCTCTCTCCCAAATCCCTCCATTTCTATTCTAAGTTAAAGGAAAGCATGTGCAGTTTTTTTTTTTTCTTGATGACATGAAATCTTAAAGAGAACTTAAAACACAATTTGATTTGAGAATTGATCTTTCTCATGGAGTACTTATAACTCAACCGAAATGTTTTGTTCCCTTTTGGGCTTCTCATGTAAGTGTGATTTAAGTCACCATGCTGGTAGGTTGTAGAGCAATTTGCCCAGACAGCGTTGCATCAAACACACACACCTCTACACATACATGCTTGTGAATATGTGTGAATGTGTGTGCAGCGGAATCCATATCTGTATGCATCTCTTCAACTCCTCTGCTATCTATTGGGCTGAAAAACAGAGAAAACAGACAAGTTTCACTTCATTCTTCTACTTCTGGGGGGCTGAGGGTGGAGAGAACTCAGCCTGGGAGTTCTTACAGCTGGAAGTGGTTTTCCATATTTGTTCTCTACTTTTTCCACATTAATAAACCTTGAATTTCAGATGGGCACATGTCTACTCAGAGTAAAGACTATATCTACTTTTTCCCCTTGAAGTCAGTAGCAGTAATGTTTACAACTGCCAGAACCTGTGTTCCAAAAAAGGAATCTGCTTCCATTTTCCTTTCCTGCTGGCAGGAACGCACATGCATTGGGAGAGACTGGGGCACCTCCTTCATACTGCAGCATGGATGCTGCATGTCTCACGGAGTAAAGCAACAAGAGTTGAGGTTCCTATGCCTAGGGAGCTCCCATAGCCATGCTGGACAAACTACAATTGTGGATAAATAAATATTGCTCCTTGCGTCTGTTCAAATTTGGAGTCTTTTGCAAATACTTTTAGGTTCATCTCCTCTTTCCTCCCCATGTCTTAATGTCCAAGTACACTTAATTTCTCACATAGGGTTTTACAGTGATCTCAGAATTGCTCTCTCTACCTCTAGTTCCTTCCTTCTGCTATTGTCTTCTATATGTTGCTTCAAAAAAAACTATGTAAAGTACAAACCTAGTCATAGAAAATAAGTAACAGGGTCAGGATGGTAACTCACCCTTGTCTTGATACAGAGCTAGATATCTTAGAAACTGGCAGACAGCCAGTAAAAGAAAGAGTAGATCCACTTACAAGAGGTATGTACTAAGATGAAATGGCAGTTCAGAGGTATGCACGGGAACTGAATAAGACATAACGGATACAGTCCCTGTGTCTAGATTATGTTTCAGATGTTGCCCACATGTATGTCACCTGTATCTTTGTACCTAGCATTACATCTGAGTTTTTAGGAACGCAACACAACCTGGGATTACTATGAATGACTGGCCACTAAGAAAGAATATTAAGACACAATGGGGCACCTGGATAGCTCAGTCAGTTAAGCATCTGACTCTTTATTTTGGCTCAGGTCATGATCTCGGGATCATGCAATTGAGCCCCACTTCAGGCTCCACACCCAGCATGGAGTCTGCTTGAAATTCTCCCTCTCTCTCACCCCTCCCTCCAATTGCACATGTTCTCTTTCTCTAAAAAATTAATAAAATCTTAAAAAGAAAAAGAATGCTAAGACATGAGAAGTAAATAGTATTTTCCAGCACCCAAAACACATCCTGCATAAAGCCATCCCTGACTAGTCTGCACCTCTGCAAAACATTCTCTTGCTATAGATGCTCTATGATGAGCAATCACGTTTTCTCAGTTCCTACCATGGTTTGTTCACATGTGCTGATCTTGTCCATTTTACCTACTCGAGAATTCTGTGCTTCTCCATAACAATCCCCAATATAGCAGTATATTAAAGAAAACACTAAATGAATATCCTTAATTGAACTGATTATCTTGTATTTGATGTGGAGTTATTTTTTTTCCTGGAGATAAAATCCTTGATTGGCTATATTAAATAACTCAAGCCCAGTTCAGTGATAGAAATAGATAATAGGATTTTGATTATTACATCTGTGCTTTTTTTTTTTTACCAGATCCAAATCATCTTAGACCTACCCTGAGTCTTACAACCAAAATTTAAGTGAATCCAAATCAGATAAAGCAAAATGGTTGCTTTCAGAGTGAAGAGAGACAAAGTATTGCTTTTATATAAATGAAACACCATCTGCATTAAAACATATAATATGCAATAAGATAGTATTAAATTAGAAAAGCTGTGCCCTTCAAAATGCTTAGTCCAGTTATAAATATGCTTTAAAACAGAATTTGATGATCAAGACATTTTCTTACCAAGAACATCTTTACAATCCATTGTCTGCAAATTCTTCCTTTAGTTAGTTGGTGGCTTTTTATTCTAGACGTGTGTGACATTTAAGTCTTATCCACTTGCTTTTAATTTACCACAATGGTATGTCTGCCTAATACCTCTGAACTATGACAGAGACGTCCTCTTTGAAAAGACCAAGCTACCATTAGAAATGGGTCATGAAGCAAAAGTCATTAACTCATTTTAGAAAGGGCAGAGCCCAACAAAGCATTACTGACAGACTTCCTTCTCAGTGTCCATTTGTCTTTATTAAATATCACATTTAATATCTACCTCCATGCATGAGAAGTATCTCCCCATGAAAAAATTAAAAATCATTAGAAATTAAATTTACTTTCAGGTTTTTATTTTGAAAGAGAAACGTAATTCTCTTTTTCAGTATTCAATAGAAAAAAAGTATCAATAATTCCCAGTAATAAATATAATGATTCCAAAGTTCCAGCTTGAAAACATCTATGACTCTTAAAAGAGAAAAATTCAATTAATAGAAGCAATGATGAAAAACAGATAGATCAAGATAGGGTCTTTTATTTTTACCTTGATGTTGGATGCAAAAAGACAACATGTGATATTCTCATCTTCACACACCAAATGAAAGGTTACTAAAAATTAATGTTAAAAGAATAACAGAAATGATAAGGAATGATATCTATATCTCTCTATAGGTAGACTTCTTGTACTAACCTTTCAATATTCATTTTAGAATGAGCTTCTGTCTTCAATACTCAAGTGGAAATTTCTTATAATAAGAAGGATAATCTATGATCTATAAATCCCCTTCTTGGAAAGAAACAGGTAGAGTCAATTTTTACATCTGTTTTCCTCTGTTATATCCCAGAAAATAAAAATTTTATGAATTGTATCTCCTCGGGGATGTCAGTTACCAATACCATTGCAAAATGAGGCCAGTGACATCGCTGGTGAGAATAATGTCCAGTTACACAAAACTGCTACTTTGGAAGTTTTAGAACAGGTGGGAGAAAGGTTATATGAAGTAAAGGTCTACATTTCTGTCCCACAGCTGACCCCAGGGAAGGAAGCCAAGTGCTGGCAGATTTGATTATATAATCAAAAAAAATTCTGTTTTGTTTTACTAAAATGAAGCCCCATAATCTCAGATATACTTGTAAACAAAATAATAAAAGCACAAACACTCAAATATTTAGGAGTATATGCAATAAAATCCATTTTCATCTAAATCAGATATAATACTATTTTATAGGCAAAACGAAGCACATAATTGTATTAGTTTAAAAAAACCTGAGTTTTTGCCTTTTATTTCTGCCGTATTTTATTCTTGACCATAACCTGTCTTTACTTCTTTTTTTTTTTTTTTAAGATTTTATTTATTTGATAGAGAGAAACACAGCCAGAGAGGGAACACAAGCAGGGGGAGTGAGAGAGGGAGAAGCAGGCTTCCTGCCGAGCAGGGAGCCCGATGTGGGGCTCGATCCCTGGTCTCCGGGATCATGACCTGAGCCGAAGGCAGTCGCTTAACCAACTGAGCCACCCAGGCGCCCCTTTACTTCTTTTCTCCCTCCTTCCTTCTTCTCTCTTCCCTTTCCTTCTTTTACTTATTTACTACTCTATCTTCATTTTTTGATCTCTTTTTCTTTTATTGTTTTCATTTTGGATGATAGCCACCCTTGAACAACACAGGGGTTAGAGATGCTTTCCCCCCACCCCAACCCCCATGCAGTAGAAGATCTGCATATAACTTTTGACTCCCCCAAAACTTAACTAATAATAGGCTACTGTTGACTGGAAGCCTTAACGACAAATAAAGAAGATTTACCCATCTTTTGCGTGTTCTGTGTTACATACTGTATTCTTACAATAAAGTAAGCTAGTGAAAAGAAAAATTTAAGAAACCATAAGAAAGAGAAAACATGTTTACAATACTGTACTGTATTTATGGCGAAAAAAAATTTACCTATGAGAGGACCTGCAGTTCAAACCAATGTTGTTCAAGGATCAGCCATAGTCATGTTTTTGTTTTACTATTATTATTATTATTATTATTATTTTAGTAAGTGAGAGAGAAAGAGAGGCAGTGGAGCAGTAGTGGGAGAGGGGGAGAGAGAATCTTAAGCAGGCTGCACACCTAGCACAGAGCCTGACATGGGAGTGGATCTCATGACCCTGCCATCATAACCTGAGCTGAAATCGAGTCAGATCTTTAACTCACTGAACCACCCAGGGGCTCCCCCAGGCACATATTTTTAAGTTCTTACTTCCCAGTCACAATAGATACTAGATCTTCTGCAGCAAATTAGTTCAGAGTGCTGTCATTCCTCATAATGGTCACTCCTAGGTAGATCTCAATGTTTACCTCTCAGAGACACCGCATCACATCCACCTGGTTCCTACCCAGTACTGCCTTTCTCCAGTCCAGTGACTCTCCCATCAAGCACAAGCCTGCCCCTGTTGATGCTCCGGGGTCCTTATCTGGACTCACATGTGCCTGTGTGCTTGATGTTAATTTCTTTCTTGTCTCTATAGTGTCTGACTCTTGATCTAGTTGCTTTGCAGCGGTGACTCCTTTCTCTTGTCAGTTCCGTGTGAGTTGTATAAGAAAATGTCACGCTTTCTTTGATTTAGATTTGCCTGATACATATTTTGCATCCTTCTTTCTTCAGTCTGAGTATTTTGGTTTTTGTTTGTTTTTTCCAGACAACATCATTCTTCATCCAATTATGGAGTTTGGGTCTTTTAATTAACAACTTGACTCCGTGTTTTAATGGGTATAGTTACTATGAAATTAGGTCTTATTTCTGCTATCTTAATCCCATTTTCAATTTAAATATAAATGGAAATTTTTGTTAAATTAAGACTTATTTCTGGCATCCTGTGGTTTTCATTCTTTCAATACCGTCCCTCCATCTTTCCTCCTTTCAACAGAATAAAATTTTCTCCTTCTGGGTTAAACATTACATATACTATTCTTATTATTTTGATTATTGTCTATCTTAAGACTCATACTCTGTTTTTTGTTAATTTTTAAATTTTTTTGGTCTTTATAAGATTTCCTAAATTTGTAAATATTGATATCTTCTTCCTAATGAAATAAAAATTGGATGATTTCTAATATTTTTTGTCTTTCTTTTCTCTAGTTTGTTATTATTACCTAGAATTTCAGTTTTAAATAGTTGTCAGTATACTTTTCTTTTTTTTTAACCCTTACTTTTATTTACCTAACATAAATATAAGCTTAACCAGGATAATTCTTCATGCTTACTTTCCATTTCTCTTTCAGCATCTCATAGTTTCATTCTTCAAAAGGTATTTTTAAATGAGGGCCATTTTATGGTAAAAGTTTTGAGACCTTTATGCATGAGAATATATTTTTTTAAGCCTTAACCTTTATATGTCAACCTGTCTGCTTACAATATTTTAAGTTCATAATTCTTTTTTTTGAGTACTTTAAAAATAATATGTTGTTATATTTTTAGTTTGCTATTGAGAAGTCTGTTACTAATCTGATTTTTGTTTCTTTGCAGATATTTTTATCTTTTTAAGATTTTTTAAAAAAATTCATTTCTATACCTCATGTGTGGCTCAAATCCACAACCCTGAGATCAAGAGTCACACATTCCACCAACTGAACAAGCCAGGCACCTTGCCAGTAATATATTCTGCTGAAATCTTTTCCATTCCCCTTTGGTTTTGAATTCTTCATTCTCATAATATCTAGATGTGACTTTTTCCTTATTCTCCATTTGGTCCTTTATCAGCCCTATCAATTTAATGTTTTTCAACTTTAGGGTAAATATCTAGTGGTGCAATTGCTAGGTCATACAGTAGCTCTATTTTTAACATCTTGAGGAACCTCCATTCGGATTTCCAGAATGGGTGCACCAGCTTGCATTCCGACCAACAGTGTAAGAAGGTTCTCCTTCCCCACCTCCTCATCAACATTTGTTGTTTCCTGTATTGTAATTTTTACCATTTTAACTGATGTAAAATGATATCTCATTGTGGTTTTGGTTTGTATTTCCCTGAGGGTTAGTGATGTTGAACACTGTCTCAGGTGTCTGTTAGCCATTTGGGTGTCTTCTTTGGAGAAGTGTCTGTTCATGTCTTGTACACATTTCTTTCCTTTTTAAAGATTTTATTTATTTATTTGACAGAGAGAAACACTGGCAGAGAGGAAACACAAGCAGGGGGAATGAGAGAGGGAGAAGCAGGCCTCCCGCAGACCAGGGAGTCCGATACAGGGCTCTCCATACCAGGACTCCGGGATCATGACCTGAGCTGAAGGCAGTAGCCCAACCAACTAAGCCACCCAGGCATCCTCTTTTATACATTTCTTGATTGGATTATTTGTTTTTTGGGTCTTGAGTTTGAGAAGTTCGTTACAGATCTTTGTTACCAGCCCTCTATTTGTAATGTCATTTGCAAATATCTTCTCCCATTCCATCGGTTACCTCTTAGTTTTGTTGACTGTTTCCTTTGCTGTGCTGAAGCTTTTTAATCTTTATGAAGTCTGAAGAGTTCTTTTTTTTTTTTTTAATTTTATTTATTTATTTGACAGAGAGAAGCACAGCCAGAGAGGGAACACAAGCAGGGGGAGTGAGAGAGGGAGAAGCAGGCTTCCTGCCGGGCAGGGAGCCCGATGTGAGGCTTGATCCCGGGACTCCGGGATCATGACCTGAGCCGAAGGCAGACGCTTAATGACTGAGCCACACACATGCCCCTGAAGAGCTCATTTTTGCTTTTGTTTTCCTTGTCTTTAGAGATGTGCCTTGAAAGAAGTTACTGTATTCGATGTCAAAAAGGTTACTGCCTATGTTCCCCTCTAGGATTTTGATGGATTCCTGTCAACTTTAATTTTGAAAAATATCTATTAATTCTTCACATGTTTTCTTTTGTCATTTCTCTCTCCTTTGGGGACTCATCCAGAATTCATTTATTCTTCATATCTTTTAGCTTTTCTTTTATATCTTCTCTTTATTCTTACCTATTGATTTCCTTCAGAGAGTTTCTAATCTGATCTTTAATCTCACTTATTCTTCTTCTATACTCATCAAACTATCCCATGTATTGTGTTCTTTATGTCAGTTATTATATTTTCTTACCTAATATTTCCCACACATTCTGTTTCATGGTTTCTTGTTCTTGCTTCATATTGATAAGTGCTTATTGTCTTAACTATATTATCATTTAAAAAATTCTTAGTTTACCTGCTCTAATAATTCTCATTTATAAGATGTATAGCATCTATTTATTTGTATTTCTTTTTTTGAGTTTATAAATGAATATAATGTGTAGACAACAAAGGCCAAGCCATATTCTGTGCTAGTCTTAAGAGGGAGATCAGAGAGCCTAGTACCACTGAACCACTAACATCAGTGACTATTTACCAGACAGTCCTTCAGATCAGGTTTATGCTTTAAACCTTGAGCTGAAACTTCACAGGGAGAGGATAATCTCCTTAGGATCATGTCTGCAAAGCCTGAGGGTAGTATGCGCAAAGTGAGAGTAGGGAATATCTCAGGGATACTGTTATGTTTACAACTTTAAAAAAATTCTCCATCTCAGGTGAAGTTTTGATCTGCCTTGATATAACTCCAGGATACATGCATAAGAATGTGGGCTATTGCTAATTTCTGCAACTATGCAGGAAAAAAAAAGTTTTTATTTTACAACCTATTCTTTTGTTCTCTTGCTAAAACTTCCAAACATTCTCCATCCCAGGATTCTACTACCTACTTTCCCAACTCACATCACATTAAGATTGTCTTCATTTATCAGTGTATTCCAAGTCTCCTTCTTCCTTCCTCCCTCCCTCCCTCCTTTCCTTCCTTTTGCTTTCTTTCTTTCCTTCCTTCTTTCTTTTCTCCCTTTCCTTTTCCTTTTTTCCTTCCTTCCTTCCTTCCTTCCGTCCTTCCTTCCTTCCTTCCTTCCTCTCTTCCTTTTCCCTATTTATTTCGACTTTCCTCTTTCTTTTCTTTCTCACTCTTTTATTGTTCTGATTTTTTTTTTAAACTCTGCATCTATAGTTCCTCCTGGATTAGTTTTGGGAAAGATACCAGACCCTGCATACTTGCAGAACCCACAGCTGCAGGACACAAGGAGGTTTTCAATCAGTTGGTTGGTTGGCACTGGGGCGTAATTACAATCAAAAGGCATTCAAACTATCATATCCCTAGAATCCTTTTGATTTTAATATTCAGCACAATAATTTTGGTCTAGAAATTAAGCCACTAGAACAAGTTTCATGGTTATATCAGGAAGCCAAATCATGGAACTTTTCTTGGTTTCCAGCATCTATTTTGAGTGCGAGCAATGTGTATTACTAGATGGCTCTTGTTGAAAGTAACTGTAGGGATTAAGGTACACAGAAGAATGAGTTAAGTTCTGGAACACACTATCTTTCAAATGTAAACTAAATATATCTTGTCTTTGTCCAGAAATCTTAATTTAGGATCAAATAATACTGGTACCTTTTATCGTTGTTTTCCTAAACCACAAGATAAATAATCCATAAAATAACTTTTGGTTTTGAATCTTCCCTTGTCTCTGCTTGTGTCTCTTGTTTTGTCTTCCATTTCTTACTGTCTCTAACTATATCCTCCAGGCATAAACCCTAAATGGTTTTCCTAAACAGCCAATAGTCTCCTTCACTTCCAAGGGCTTGCAGATTCAACCTATATATGGAATATTCTGCCTTTTCCAATGTTACTTCATTTTTCTGCCTATCATCTGCTCATGTTGAACAGACTCTTTGATGCTTTTTTTTTTTTTTTTAAAGATTTTGTTTATTTGACAGAGAGAAACACAGCCAGAGAGGGAACACAAGCAGGGGGAGTGAGAGAGGGAGAAGCAGGCCTCCCGCCGAGCAGGGAGCCCGATGTGGGACTCGATCCCGGGTCTCCGGGATCATGACCTGAGCCGAAGGCAGTCGCTTAACCAACTGAGCCACCCAGGCGCCCCTCTTTGATGCTTTTTTATGTGGACTCCTCCAACAAGCATACCCTCATCATCTTTCCCTGCTGGGTTTCACAGTTGGATCTCCCTGCATGTTACCATCATCCTCTGTGTGATTTCCTAAAGTAACTTTTGACTTTTCTTCCATAGGAATGTAAAGTCTTTGAAGTCAGGAGCTATGTGTCTTGTACACTATACACCCATCCTTAGCCCCAGGTAGTTACTGGGCAATTGCTGAAGGGTAGTAACCATTCTTTGGGTTTCATTGAAGTCTGTTCTAAAACACAGTTGAGTTTAATGCCCAAGAGCTTGGACTCTAGTGTCAAATCAGGGTTTGAATCACTCCTCCATTACTTACTAGTTGAATAACTATATGGCTATGTTATTTAATCTTAGTCAACTGAGTTTGCATTTTCTCAAAAGCAAAATGAGGCTAAGTAGACTTAATATACCCAAACTGTATGATTAAAAGATAATTCATATAAAGTGCTAAGCATTTTGGTCTGTAACACAGCGAGTTATCAATAAAGATTAGCTATTATCATTTGATCCACTCAGGATCCTTCTATGAAAAAAAAAGTGAAATAGATTAAATTAATCTTTGGTATTCTCAAAACCCCTTTTGCGCATTTTCAGTATCTTCCCTGTGTTTTCATGTGACTCTTTTTTCAGGGGAGAAAATAATCTGATAAAAGAGATTAAATTTGTACAAAGGCATACATGAGAATGACTTAATAAATTGCCTTTGTTAGTACCCTTACTGCAAATCCAAAGGAGAAAATCCCTCATGCTGGAATTTCAAGCATCAGTATCAAATAAGCTACTGGAAATAGTTTTGGGCAAGATGGTCTTTTGGGTCTCACACTAGAGATTTTACTATGTAAGGAATCTGCTTATGCATTTATTCATTTAGTTGAAAATATGTACTGAATTCTTTCGGTATCAAATATTCTATTGGGGGTATAGAAATATAAATATTTATATTACTTATTCTTATCCCCAAAATGCTTAGAACATAGTAGAACAGATAATAACAACCTGTACTGATATTGCTTTAACATACATTATCTTGTTTACTTATAATAGCTATCTTGTGGCGAAGTTTGCAAGTTCTATATCTCAATATGCATATTTGGAGAAATTACTGAGCTTACCTCAAGTTACACAGTTAGAAGAAGAGGTAAAGCCTAGATTGACAAGTGCTTTTCCTGAATAGAATTTTTTTTCTTATATCATAATGCTTCTACAACTAGAATCTAAATAAACTGTAAGTATTATAAATAACAAAGTAGTAAATACATTTCAGTGAGGGCAAAATTAATTTTTGTAATTGATTAGCAATGGTTTCATAAATAAGGGGCATTTTTCAGTATATGGGAACTCGAAGGATGAACTAGATGTTGATAGTGGAGGGGGTGGAAAAGACATTCCAGAACTGACTTGACAGAGATGGGAAAGAATAGATTATATTTGGAAAGCCAAATGTCCTGCCTGACTGAAATATAGGACATACAAAAGAAGTGATTTTTGGTAAGATTTAAAAGATAGATTGAAGCCAGATTACAGAGAATTGAAAGTGTGCACTTTTCTCCACAAGCCAATAGTTCTCAGGCCTGGCTGAGTATCAGAATCAATTTTATAGCTTTTTTGAAATGCCCATGCCTTGGCAACCCTCCCAGAGATTCTATTCATTAGTTCTCAGGGGCACAGACATCTGCATATTTTAGAACTCGCCTACTGATTCTGCTTTATAGGCCCAGCAGAGATCAGTGACATGGGCATTGAAGAGGGGTCCACTTGACATGCTGTCTATGGATGGTGCTCGTCTTCAAACTGTTACCATCCGTGATGAGCACTGAGAGTGGGAGTATAAAAACTGTATAGCAATTTAATAGGGTTACTTTCTATCTGCTACAACACAGAACTTAAAAAAGTGATGTTGTACTTTGTCCTTTCTTTATTCTTGCATAATTCATTTTATTGTATTTTATGACATTTTTCCCTTGCAAATTGGAAATTAAAAACAGAAACAAAACTGGCTTTCAACACAGACAATTTAAGAAGTATTGCTCTGAGCCATGGTGTCTTCTCTGAATATGAAACAACATTTTGAAACTGATGTTCTCACATTAATGAGGCTCTGCCATATTGGAAGGATAAGAGTGAGGGCAAGTAATGTTATGATGTGCTTGAACTCAGCTATGCCAACGATAATAGAAAGAAGAGGGAAAAGAGTCAGAAAAATATACAAAGAAGAAAAACAGAAATTGTGAATATAATTTAAGATAAAATAAATTGTCAAAAGTAAGCTGGTTTCTGATATTTCATGCTTGAGAGACAGAAAAATTTAAGTCCTACTATTAAGAGATACATGAATATCAGTAAGAAAATCTGGAGGGAGAACTGCAGCATGTGTGTGTGTGTGTGTGTGTGTGTGTGTGTGTGTGTGTGTGAGTGAAAGGGGGATAATATTTTAGTTGTAGAGCATGTTGAGTTTAAACAAACTGAAGGTTGCTGGAGGGGAGAGCGTGGGGAGTGGGGTAATAGGGTGATGGATACTGGGAAAAGCATGTGTTGTAATGAGCACTGGGTATTATATAAGACTGATGAATCACAGACCTGTACCTCTGAAACAAATAATACATTATATTAATTAAAAAAAATGAAAATAAAATGTTTGAAACAAATCAAATGAAAATGTAATCAAGCCAATTGAAAATATGGGACTGGATGGGGCGCCTGGGTGGCTCAGTTGGTTAAACGACTGCCGTCAGCTCAGGTCATGATCCTGGAGACCCCGGATCGAGCCCCACATCGGGCTTTCTGCTCGGCGGGAAGCCTGCTTCTCCCTCTCTCACTCCCCCTGCTTGTGTTCCCTCTCTGGCTGTGTTTCTCTCTGTCAAATAAATAAATAAAATTAAAAAAAATTAAAAAACAAAGAAAATTTGGGACTGGAACTTGTTAGAGAGGTAAAAAGAGGTAGAAGTTAGGGATGATGATGATAATAATAATGACGATGGTGGTGGTGGTGGTATTCAACATATCTAACAACCAGTGGAACACAGCTCCAAGAAGCCTGAATGTACAGGGCCACACACACATAGCACCTCCAGTGCCCACCAGCTGGCTATCAGACCATGTGTAGGGGATGAGCAGGCAGTGGGATCTCTGGGGGAGAGATACAGAGAAGAGGAAGAGTTCGTGAAAAACCTCTTAGGAACCATCCATACCTTGCAGATTTCACGTGAAGAAGAGAAAGGGAGATAGTGAAAAGATAGGAATGTGATAAGAAACTGATTTTCACATAAAAGCAGAAAAAGAAGAAATTTTAAGAGGGAAGAAAAAGATGATAATTTTGCTGAATTCTACAAAGAAATTGAAGACAATGAGAAACAAGAAAAAGCATTTGGATTCAGTGAATATGAATAAATAAAAAGCTCAAGGAAATCAGTTTCAGTATGGTAGGAAAAAATTAAGATATAGAGCAATAAATAGTGATACTTGCAAAGGAAGTGGGGTCAGTGAATATAAATTCTTCTTTCATAAATATTACCAAAGGAATGAAGGGAAAGACAGAATTACACTTAAGAGGATAGAGGGAGAAAAAGGCAATATTTGAAGATGGAATGATGAGACTTTTCTAGGATGGTTGAAGACACCCTTGGAGATACTAGAATCACAAGAAATTACAATAAAAAATCCACATTTTACTGAAACGGTAGAGTATCAAATACATTGAACTCTTAAAGGCAGCCAGAGATAAGAGATCACATGTAAATGTTATATAAACTGAAAACAAATCTCTCAGTAGAAACAATAGGAGCTGGAAAATAATGAACCATATTCTCAGATTGCTAAAACTCAGAAATCCATAGCCAGCAAAAAATGGGAATGAAGGTAAAATAAAGATTTTCAGATAAAAAGAGTAGCGACATCTTGCCACTAAAGAAAATTTCCTGGTAGAAAGAAAATGATCCCAACTGGAAAGCTGTAGTTACAGAAAAGATTCGAAAACAACACAAGACTGGTAAATATATAGAAAATTTAAATAAATACTAAACTATAATTATGTCAGGTGGTGTTTAAAATATAGAGAGTGCAATTAAAGTACATGACAGCAGCACATAAGTTCTGAAATGGGAAGGTAGTTGAAGTGTTTTAAGCTCCTTGCAAAGAAAAAAAAAAAAAGACTGTGGAGGGACCAGGGCTCCTCCATGTTCTAGAAAAGCTGTCGTTACCATGGTGGAGTCAGGGTGCAGGTAGAGCCAGTAGAAAACTAATTCCTGGATGAAGGAAGTGTCAATGCCACTTTGAAAGTGAACGGAGGAACTGTCATTATTAAAAGAAACAAGTCCTGAGGAAAACAAATGCCATTGATCCTGCATGGTCAAAGGGCTTTCTATATATTATCTTAAATTATTTAGTTCTGCCTATTATAAAGCATTTATTATTGCCTCCATTTCACTTCACTGTGTGAGGTGAGATTACGTATCCTGAAGAAGAGTAAGTTGCAAAGTAGGGACTGTTCTGCCCCAATACACCATCATCCCCTCTAGAAAGAAGGATGTTGGGTGCCTTTAAGTGGGTTAAAGCCTCTGCCTTCAGCACAGGTCATGATCTCAGGGTCCTGGGGTTGAGGCCCACATCAGGCTCTCTGCTCACCTACTTGTGATCTCTCTGTCAAGTAAATAAATAAAATCTTAAAAAAAAAAAAAAAAAAAAAAGAAGGCTGTTTGGGGGATGAGGGAAGAGATCCATGTTCACCATTCTTTGGGGATCAGGAGGCTTGGACTTTCAGGATGTAGCTGCCCATGTTTTTTCTAGGCCCCAGGAAAATACAAGCCAAATGTGTGAGGACAGAACACTTCTGAGGCTTTGATACGTTATGAGAAAGCCCCATGCTCCAGAATCCATTAATTATCTTGATGAATCATTTTTCCTCCCAGACAAAAATCCATGTCTATCAACAAAAATTCACTGCCCCAAATTTTCCCTCTCATTTGATTTCAAAAGTGGCCATAATCTTACCTACTCCCTTCCTTTGCTGTTTTTTCTTAGAAACTCAGTATCTGGGTGCCTGGGTGGCTCAGTGGGTTAAAGCCTCTGCCTTCGGCTCAAGTCATGATCCCAGGGTCCTGGGATTGAGGCCCACATTGGGCTCTCTGCTCAGCAGGGAGCCTGCTTCCTCCTCTCTCTGCCTGCCTCTCTGCCTACTTGTGATCTCTCTCTGCCAAATAAATAAATAAAATTTTAAAAATAAAAAAAAGAAACTAAGTATCTCTGTTTTCTTTTTTTAACCTTAAAATCACTTGCTTTATGTTTATCCTATTTCCCTCCCTCTTTGTCTTCTTTCTCCAAGCAAATAAGACTTTGCTGCTGTTTACCAACATTGCTATTTAACCAAACGTCTAGGGTATTATACTACAACATCTACAAATTCACAGGAATTTACTAGAAATATGCCAATAATTAAATGACACTTTATTTCTTGGCACAAGCAGGGGTTCTTGTTGCCCAATCTCAGTCTGGCAGACGGAGTTAGAGTTTTTAAATGACCACTGCCAGCCTCTCTCTGATGGATGCAGCTCAGCCAATATACTAGGAATATGACCATCCAAATTAATGTCCATGTCTTATTATAATAACACTCCATCAATGACAATCTTCCATACTGTTCTTTCATAAGAAGGGAAAAAAAGTAAAAATTATATGCTCATTAGAAGAGGTAACACAGGGCGCCTGGGTGGCTCAGTTGGTTAGGCGACTGCCTTCGGCTCAGGTCATGATCCCGGAGACCCAGGTTCGAGTTCCACATCGGGCTCCCTGCTCGGCGGGAAGCCTGCTTCTCCCTCTCTCACTCCCCCTGCTTGTGTTCCCTCTCTGGCTATGTTTCTCTCTGTCAAATAAATAAAATCTTAAAAAAAAAAAAAAAAAGAAGAGGTAAGGCATGGAGATATAGCTACAAAAAATATTTTCATAGTGTATGTTTTAGGAAATATGGTTCATTACCTGGTGTTTTAATCACTGTGAGGTTGGACCTTCAAACCAAAACTCATAATCTAATTAAGGAAGTCCATCATATAGACAGAGCATAAAGCAACATGCAATTAACATTTCCTAAAAATGAAGCCAATGCAAGAACATTTTGATTTACTCTAATTACACTGTTAATCCTGCACCTTATGCCTTCCTATTAAAAAAAATAGTCCTTTAAAGGTCTTCCTCCAAATTACAGTAGGCTTATATTTCTCTCACTGTAGTGCTCGTAATGTACATAAAAGGGAGAATAACAAAGAATTCTCAATCCATGGACATTATAAAGTATAGATGACAGAAACCTGGCCCTGAATGCTCCCACAAGAACAGTTTGCAGCAGTCATACTACAGAGTTTTTAGGATAGCGCTTTGATCAATCTGTTTCATTCATCTGCATGGACTTTAAAAGAAATGTCTTATAAAGAGCTAAGAGCAAATATTCCTGAGTTCCTAAATATAGGCTTGCTCTTGGCACCTAATACTGAGCCTTACTACAGTGCGCTGAGCTCATGATCCTTCAGACATTTCTTTCTAAGCATGCTGGTGCGTACTTCCCCTAACAGTGTAGACTGTAGTACACAAGTGACCATTTGGAAAGTTAATGAATTGCACGTCACTCCTAGTGTTCAACATTCCTCAAAGCAAAGACGTTATTTTCCAAACTCTGAAGATTCAAAATGCATAAAGTGGAAGAGAACTTGAGGGATCACCTAACTGCTTCATTTTTATGAATAAGGAATTGAACACCCAGAGACGTAAATGATTCTGCCTATTCCTATAACAAAATTTCTATACTATGTGGGAGCCAAATCAGTTCTATTAACCTCTACACATTTGAGGTCAGAAAGATCTGTTTTTATTTTATTTTTAAAGTTTATTCATTTATTTATTTGAGAGAGCACCTGTGTGTGAACAACAGGGTGGTGGGGGAGGAAGAGAAGGAAAGGGAAGGGAAAGGAGTGAAGCAGACTTCTTGCTGAGCATAGAGTCCAACACCGCTTGGGTGATACTCAGGACCCTGAGATCATGACCTGAGCAGAAATAAAGAGTCAGACACTTAACCAACTGAGCCACACAGGTGCTTCAGAAAGATCTGGTTTTAAGACTGACTTTTGTATTTAATATGTAGACATGAATAAGTGACCTCCTTAACCCTTGGTTCTTCATCTTTAAAATGGAAATGGTAAAATCACACCCATCAGGTGTGAAGATCCAGTAAAATAATACATAGGGAAACTTCAATGTTCCCACTGTTCCAAGCTGCACCCTGAAAGTAATGTTTTTCCTTCTAATGTTATATCGTACTCTAAAGTGGTTACTAAGAGCAAAATGTGAGGAAAAAATTTGTTGGTTACTTGATGAGGAAGCAAACTAGAGGAGGAGAACTTTCGTATACTCAAAAGTTGACATCTTATCTAAAGTACACACATTGACTTTTCACATAAGCTATATAGCTGGTGTTTCATAGTGCACTTTTTCTTTTTTAGTGAAATAAGAGGAAAACTTATATTCCCAAATACAAATTTACTATCAGTTCATGAGGTGTAACAGGATAAGTAATTTCTTTGGACATTAACCAAGAACTATACTAAGTAAGTAAAGAGAAGATTGGGTCCTAAGTTAGAAAAACAAAATAATCACAATTTTTTAGTTAATAATTATCCTTCATCTGTCTGACACCTTAAGGAATATATATAAGGCATTTTAACTTAATTAAATATGCTGTGTATTACACAGGCTTAAAAAAGACCATATAAAAGATAATAAAAATAAGAATTTAATAAGACGCAGTATAAGTATCTAATGATTATTAATTCATTTATTAATTTTAATATGCATTTATTAAGTACCCTTTTTGTGCCATAATTGTGCATGTTTAGGGAATATAACAATGAACAAAATATAATCCTAGCCATTAAAGAATAAATGACCCCAGATTGATAAAGTAAAATCTTACAGCACTAACATATTTTCCTGGTGAGCCTTTTCTTTTCTTTTTTTTTTTAAATTTTATTTATTTATTTGACAGTGAGAGATCAGAAGTAGGCAGAGAGACAGGCAGAGAGAGAGGAGGAAGCAGGCTCCCTGCCGAGCAGAGAGCCCGATGTGGGCCTCGATCCCAGGACCCTGAGATCATGACCTGAGCTGAAGGCAGAGGCTTTAACCCACTGAGCCACCCAGGCGCCCATGGTGAGCCTTTTCTGCTATAGAGTCCTCCTGCCAATATTGCAATGCCACTGTCAATGTTCATAGAAAACCAGAACATATTTAAAAAAGAAAATAAATAGTCATATTCACACCCATACTCCAACAAATACCATTCTCTAGTAAACATAGGAGTTTTCAGATGTCTTGAGTTAATAGTCTCTCACAATAAATTGTTTACAAAAAAAACTTTTTAACTTATAAAAATTTCTTTTGCAAATAACATATTATTTCAAAGAGCCTCAATTTTGCTACACATATTTTATATAATTATACTCACAGAATGCATGCAAGTCTGTGGCACTTGTTAAACACCTAGTCCTTTATTCTAAATGTGTTTCCAAGTGATAAATTACTTTTTTTAAGGCTGTACTATATTCAAGTATTTACTTAATATCTCCTTATTATTGAATATGTAGAATTCTTCTGCTTTGTAATTATAATAAATAATGTAATTGGTACAGAGTTTTAAAATGAGAGTATTTTAGCCTTAATTTCACTGAGGTCCCCAAATAATAGTGCAAGAAACCACGAAGGACTTGTAAGCAAAAGGTCCAAAGGGTTTGGAAGATTAAGGGAAGAGAAAGAGATTTTTGGAAGTGGAAAGAGCTGCCGTGAGCTACATCTCCCTGCACACCATGGATGAGGAGGAGGATGCTTTTCCTCACCTTAAGCCATGGAAAGGGATCAAAGAACTTGTTATGAGGTCCCTGGAGTTTGGGATCCAGTGGCCTGATCTGACTCAGACATAAACATTCAAAAATACAAGAGACTATGGCTGGCAAGGAGAGGTTTTTGCATTGTTGGGCAACGGATACGTAAGAATTATCTTCAGTACCCTCTAGAGAATGTCAAAAAAAGAAAGACCGCTAAATGCTTCAAAGGTTAGGAAAACAGTCAGCGATCTGTCATTAAAGACACTTCACCAATATCAAGAGAACTATAACTAAGAGACCCTTCCAAGTAAGAGAGTCTTCCAAGAAGTCACGTGAACACTCACTGAGATGTGTCAGCTGAAATGCCTGCGGAGCTCAAGGAGTAGTCTGTGCCTTCTCATAACAATATCAGTCAAGAAAGACATTTTGTGCTCCCTTTTAAATGAAAGGTGGTGTGTGAAGGACAGGAGAGGAAAATTAGATGTGAAAAAGAGGAAATGGAAGAAGAAATCTGGCATGGCCCCCACTTTCCATACCAGAATGGAGACTGGGGAGAAGAGAAATAATTTTGAATAAATACGGAGTTGTAATTACTGTACTAGAGTAAACAATTTCTAAAATAAAATGTTAGGAATTTTTGAAACATAATTTTGAAATTATTTTTGTTTGTTTTTGTAAAGTCAGTAGGATTTCATTATCTAAGTATGGCTGGGCGAGTCAAGGGACTTGAGCTAACTGCCATCCAAGAAGATGCAAGAATTAGTCTCACAGGACAATTTCAATGATTTATATCTGATTATATCCCATGAGTCTTCCTTGTCCAATATAGCAGTGAGATGACAATAAAAATCGATTTGCAATTAAATTGTGCATTCTTTTAGTACGTCTTTTTTGGATAAAGTCTCACAAATAAGAATCATACTTAAAATAAATACCAATAATGCAATTTATGGGTTGTGCATTATTTTTGCTCTTGATATGTATTACCAAACTGCTTTCTAAGGAGATTTCACAAACTTTATTACTATCAGGGGCCTATGAACGTGTATTTTACTAGAATTAAATGTTACTAGTTTAAAGAGAGTCAGATTAAATTCAAAATTAATGGATATAAAATAAAACCTATTTTTTAAAGTTGAATCCTTTTAATTACCACAGAATATTGTCCCATATATTTACCATTTATAATTTCTCTTCTGTGGAATGGTTTATGGTTTTGCTAATTCATGCCAAAGGCATTTTCTGACGACAGGATGCTCACGTGTTACACTAGACTCTTCTGTTGCATTTCTGCCATCAAGAAGGAAGAGGCATCATAGGGGGTAAGATAGTCATAATTATTTGTAGAAATGCTACTGCCCTATTCTCCAGGGCACTTTCACTTGCTTTGTGAAAGACAACAGAATTTTTAGAAAGACCCTTTTCTTGGGGGGGGGACACCTAATTTCCTTTCTTTTGTAATATATATATAATACTTACAGGCATGATTTAGATCAAGGATGGAAAAAGAAAAGGGAATTTTTCATCTTTCCTGTAAAGTGCTTCTGATACATTTTATCAGTCTTAGAGTTACTGAAAAAGACTCCTTTTCAGAGAGAGTTGAAGTAAGACACTGGCCTAAAGTAAAACTAAAGTAAAAATTTATTATGAAATACTAACTAAAACAGAATAAGAAAACTCTTTCGGAGCTA
This sequence comes from Spilogale gracilis, assembly GCA_004023965.1. NCBI lineage: Eukaryota > Metazoa > Chordata > Mammalia > Carnivora > Mephitidae > Spilogale > Spilogale gracilis. Next base: position 63,767 of record PITA01004661.1, read on the forward strand.
TTAGAAATTCTGCTTTCTTTTTTTTTTTTTTTTAAGATTTTATTTATTTGACAGAGAGAGAGGTCACAGGTAGGCAGAGAGGCAGGCAGAGAGAGCAGAGGAAGCAGGCTCCCCACCAAGCAGAGAGCCCAATGCGGGCCTTGATCCCAGGACCCTGAGATTATGACCTGAGCCGAAGGCAGAGGCTTTAACCCACTGAGCTACCCAGGTGCCCGAAATTCTGCTTTCTTAAGGATAGTTTTGGTTTTGATTATTTAACATAACTTCGCATTTCTCTAAAAATGAAGATATGTTTTTCATCTAAACAAGAAGCGCTTTTATGGAAACATCTAAATATTGAAACACTGCAAATATTAAGAACACAGTTCTCACAGAAAAATGCAAAAACTGCAGAGAAAATAGACAGTGATAGCCACACACATGCATACACAATGTTTAGAAAGATATTTCATGATAATGAACAACATAAATATTTAGTTGTAGAAAACATAAAAAAAGAACTATATTATCAACATCAGTGATATTTACCAAACATTTAAGTCTTAGTTAATAATATGTTTCTACTCAAATGAGCTTTGCAATTATATCTGTATGACAGTTGCCAAATTGGCCTGGAAGGAAATTTGGCTGATATGATTTACAAGAGTTCATCTATTTAGTTTAAGCAAATAGCAAGGACCAGAAATATAGGCTCAGGACATATCTGATTGCAAAGAGCAATTCACATTGATCAGTATTTTCTCCGCAGACCTGCATGGTTTTGTAACTTTGGGCTAGGATATAACCATAGAAGCTTTGACTTCAACTGGCATGGAGTTGGGGTGGTAAGAAGTCAGACCTCCTACAGTGGAATCTGCCACTTTTCTCAGGGGCATCGGAGGATGGTCAGAAAGAAAGAAAAATACAGTTTCCTGTCCTTGGTCTCTTTTGGTTCCTAAGAACTTCCTCCTTTCCTCTAGTATTCCTGAGGCTCGTTCTACCCTTCTACTTAATTTTTTTGAACCTTACTTCATACTCTGAGCTGGTATAGTCATTGTATGAGTCTTAGAAATAAGATTCTAGAGAATTATTTGATAAAATCCACCCTCTTTGATCTTTCTGCACTATTGGTAGGATTGTAAATCCAGTAATCATGGAAACAGTATGGCGCTTCCTCAAAAGCATTAAAACTATAACTACATATGAGCCAGAAATTCCACTTCTGGGTATATCTCCAAAGAAAACAAAATCACTATCTCAAAAAACTACCTTTACCCCCAGACGTACGTGTGTGTGTGTGTGTGTGTGTGTGTGTGTGTATTTCTCAGTAAGAAAAAAATAAGGAAACTCTTTCATTTGTGACAACATGGATGGACATTGAGAACACTGTGTTAGGTGAAATAAGTCAGAGAAAGAAAATTTATGATCTCACTTATGTAAAAATCTTTTAAAAACCCACAAAACACAGAGACAGAGGACAGATTGGTGATTGCCAGAGGTAGGGTAGGGGTCAAGGAAATGGGTGAAAGTGGTCAAAATGTATAAACTTTTAGTTATAAGATAAATAAGTTCTGGGGATGTAATGTAAAATATGGTGTCCATAGTTCACAATACTGTTGTATATTTGAAATGTGCTAAGTGAATAGATCTTACAAGTTCTCATGGCAAGAAAAAAATATTATAATGGTGAGGTGATAGATGTTAACTAAACTTACTGTGGTAACTATTTTGCAATATATTCATATATTAAGTCATTATGTTATACACCTTAAACTAATAACAATGTTATATGTCAATTATATCTCAATAATATTGGGAGGAAAAATCCACTCTCTTTCTTTAATGCAAACAAATAAACAGGCAAACCAGGGGAAAGAAATTTAGTAAGCAAAAATACGGACAACTTCTTGACAAAGTGTAGACACAGTTATATTTAATCTGTATCTCAGGTTCCCTGCTCAGCGGGAAGCCTGCTTCTCCCTCTCTCACTTCCCCTGCTTGTGTTCCCTCTCTAGTTGTGTTTAATAATAATCTGCATCATACTTGGCAAGAAACATTAGAAGCACTCTTAATAATATCCCCCCAAAAGATACCTACTTCTATTAGTACCACTATTCAACACAGTATTGAGAGTCCTGCCAAATAAAATACAAGACAAATACACTTGTGAGAGAATCACTGGAAACAAAGAAAAAAATACATACCTAGAAAAGTCAAGAAAATTAATTGACAAAATCAGTGACTTTAGCCAGATCCCCATACAAAATAAAAGTAGACAAAAATTAGTAACAATAGCAATAGCCAGTTTGAAAATATCAGTAAAAATGCCCAATCACACTCGCAACACACGTATTTAATTAGTTAAGAATAAACTTAATGAGGGCGCCTGGGTGGCTCAGTTGGTTAAGCAACTGCCTTCGGCTCAGGTCATGATCCCGGAGACCGGGGATCGAGTCCCACATCGGGCTCCCTGCTCGGCGGGAAGCCTGCTTCTCCCTCTCTCACTCCCCCTGCTTGTGTTCCCTCTCTGGCTGTGTTTCTCTCTGTCAAATGAATAAAATCTTTAAAAAAAAAAAAAAAAAAAGAATAAACCTAATGAGAATCATGTGAGTCCTATTTAAAGAAAACCATAAAATTATATTTAAGATCATAAGGAAGATGTATACTCTGATCCAACAATTCTATTTCTTAGGGTCTGACCTAGATAATATTCTAATCTTGCAAAAAGATATTGTTATAACTGGAGAGGCGGAGGAACTTTTAAATGGTCACAAATATAGCTAAATAAACAATGGCTCATGGTCCAATTCAACTGCTTAATAAAAGAACAAGGCATATCTATAAACACTGCCAAAGAATTTTCAAAGTCAAACTATTAAATTAAAAATAAATTGAAGAACAATACATAAAAATTGATCCCACGTACTTTAAAGCTCACAATACAAAACAATATGATAGCGGCGCCTGGGTGGCTCAGTTGGTTAAGCGACTGCCTTCGGCTCAGGTCATGATCCCAGAGACCCAGGATTGAGTCCCCACATCGGGCTCCCTGCTAGGCGGGAAGCCTGCTTCTCCTTCTCTCACTCCTTCTGCTTGTGTTCCCTCTCTGACTGTGTTTCTCTCTGTCAAATAAAATATTAAAAAAAAAAAAAAGCCAATATGATACACAATTTGTATATACACATATAATATATAAAGTATATTTATAGGACATGTGTAAAACTATATATACTTGCATATATGTACAAAACACATGGAAACTGATTAATTCTGGGAGACAAGCATACAGATGTGGGTTGTAAGAAAAGAATTTTGTTGAGTTTGATTTTTATTTTATGTGTAATAACTGAATAATTCACAATGAGAATGCATTCACTCCTTGATTGTGAAATCTTGAAATTTAATAAAAATGATGAGAACTGGCATATAGAAATCACTCAATAAATACTTGTTGTAGATATGAACATAACCATCTTAAAACTGTATACTAGTCTCTTGCTCTGAAGGCCTACTTTTCTGACTACTAGAATGCCACTCACAGCTCTAAACACATTTTTCATATCAGTTTTGTAACACTAAAGCAAAGTGGAAGCTTGCATCCACTTTAAGATGAGAGAAAAGCCTTAGTCCTCCTCTCTCCTTCAATAGACCTGGCCTGGCTAACACAGAGCTTGGTACTTGCAGAGAGAAGCACACTTTGAGATATTATGAACAAGGAGAGAATTTACATTTTAAAGGTTGTGTCTTTTTCTATCTTATTTACTTACACTTTATCTTCATTTGAAAAAATGAGCCCCATTACAGAAATGTAATATATTTGAGAAAAACCAAAACAAATTGCCACATGGGGCACCTGGGTGGCTCAGTTGGTTAAGCGACTGCCTTCGGCTTAGGTCATGATCCCAGAGACCCAGGATCGAGTTCCACATCGGGCTTCCTGCTCGGCGGGAGGCCTGTTTCTCCCTCTCTAACTCCCCGTGCTTGTGTTCCCTCTCTGTCTGTGCTTCGCTCTGTCAAATAAATAAAATCTTAAAAAAAACCAAAAAACAAATTGCCATGGTGTTTTAATTTTGATTGTTAAAAATATGACAGTTATGCTGATTTGAAACCTCAGAAAACATATTCTGCAAAATTCAAAATATATTCAAATAAAATGTTAAATTTTCTACAAGTTTATATCACAGAAGCATCAGTAACTTGGGGTTTGCCCTTCAGTTCGCCTCACTGAAATCTCAGTCTTTTCTTAGTCTGTCCTTCAGTAATGGAGGTAAGGTCAACAGTTTGGTATATTATACTTAATGTAATGGTTGTATCCAATTTATCCCTTTCTCATCTAATGATAATTCCTATTAACGTAAGTTATGTGGAATTGATGGAGTCAGGCCATTCCTGAACTCCCTTGACTGTAGTTATGAAATATGTTCAACTTCATAATGATGGAAAGTCATATCTGGAAATTCCGAGGGTATCTTCAACTTGGAACTTCTTTGAGTAAATTAGGATTGTCCTTGGCAAATGGTGAAGGACCTCACTAAATGAAATGCATAATTAGATTTACAGTGACATAAATGTATTTCTTTATGCCTCAATTTATTCAATTATAAAATGAGATGAATTAGATGATCTAATCCTATTTTCCAGTTACAAAAAAAATCTAAATCTATATATGTGATTTCCTATAGAAATCATTCCATATAAAATCACACCTATAATAAATAAATGTTAAAGAAGTAAATAGAATATAAATATATCCTTGATGAAATTCTAGAACAGATTATCAAAGATGTGGTTTATTACTACTTGGAAAAAAGTGACGTAAAGATGATGATGATGATAATGATTTAACAAGGATTGCACAAGAAATTTCATCAAACGATAGTTAAGCCAGGTAACTGGACTAATCCATGAATAAATTGCTGAGATTATTACTTGCCCTCAGGTTGTTATCAAGATACCTGAAGATTTTTAATATGAAATTTTTTCCATATGAGGGCACTGAGGTCTTCTTGTGTCTTGTGAGACAAAAAAGACTGATGCAAGCTAGTGCAGCCACTGTGGAAAGCAGTATTTCCTCAAAAAGTTGAAAATAGAGCTAGCCTATGACCCAGCAATCGCACTACTGGGTATTTACCCTAAAGATACAAATGTAGTGATCCGAAGGGGCACGTGCACCCCAATGTTTATAGCAGCAATGTCCACAACAGCCAAACTATGGAAAGAACCTAGATGTCCATCAACAGATGAATGGATAAAGAAGATGTGCTATCAGGGCGCCTGGGTGACTCAGCTGGTTAAGCGACTGCTTTTGGCTCAGGTCATGATCCTGGAGACCCGGGATCAAGTCCCACATCGGGCTTCCTGCTCGGCGGGAAGCCTGCTTCTCCCTCTTTCAGTTCCTCTGCTTGTGTTCCCTCTCTAGCTGTGTTTCTCTCTGTCAAATAAATAAATAAAATCTTAAAAAAAAAAAAAAGATGTGCTATATATACAATAGAATACTATACAGCTATCAAAACCCCCCAAATCTTGCCATTTGCAATGACATGGATGGAACTAGAGGGTATTATGCTAAATGAAATAAGTCAATGAGAGAAAGACAATTATCATATGATCTCTGATATGAGGAATTTGAGAGGCAGGGTGGGAGGTCATGGGGGAAAGGGAGGGGAAAATGAAACAAGATGGGACCAGGGAGGGAGGCAAACCATAAGAGACTCTTAATCTCAGGAAACAAACAGAGAGTTGTTGGAGCTGGATCTGGGGAGGAGGGGTTGGAAGGATGAGGTGGCTGAGTGATGGACATTGGTGAGGGTATGTGCTATAGTGAGTGCTGTGAATTGTGTAAGACTGATGATTCAGGGGCACCTGGGTGGCTCAGTTGGTTGAGCGACTGTCTTCGGCTCAGGTCATGATCCCAGAGACCTGGGATCGAGTCCCACATCGGGCTCTCTGCTTCTCCCTCTCTCATGCCCCCTGCTTGTGTTTCCTCTCTGGCTGTGTTTCTCTCTGTCAAATAAATAAAATCTTAAAATAAAATAAAATAAAATAAAAAGACAGATGATTCACAGACCTGTACCCTTGAAACAAATAATACATTATATGATAATAAAAAAAAGACTGATTATTGATTCCTTACCAAGTTGACATTCATTATCATTTTCCAGGGTTAATTACTGGTTCATTATCTGTGTTCTTCTGAAATTCTTACCCATGGTCCTGACTGAATTCATATTTTTATAAATCAGTAGCTTATAAAGAGTATCAAGTTTATAAATCATTTAAATCAAGGAAGCATGACTAACTGTATGTACATCTTGTAACAAAAATATGATTCCAAAAGCTTAATGGCCTAAAATGATGAGATTAAAATGAGATGAAATGTAGAAAAGATAAAACTCTTGCCTAGCAGCAAAAAGAAAAAAAAAAATTCTAGCTGATCAACAGTCCCTACATAGTTCTACAGTTTATATGCAGAAAACAATCTCAATATGAGTCAGTCGTGTGATTGGCTGTCCTTCCCTCTCTCCCCAAATGACTGCAATTTAAATTCAGCTACTAGTGTTGTAAACCTAAGTATCCAGAGGCACTTGTTTGGTTCGTCTACACTGGATATCTTTGTTTAATTCTGGTTACCATATTTAAAAGATAATGCTTACCTTTTTAGTTCTGGGTACCAAATTTAAAAGCATATTAGAAAACTTTTAGACAAAAGGTAATTTTAAATATAACCACTGTTGGGAACAGTAATTCTTTTAGTAACTCTGCTGGGAACTGTGTCACATGAAAGAATTAAAGATGGTTTTAAGCCAGAAACATAAGGTGTATGCATTTGTGTTTGCGTGCGTGCTTTTTGGAGTGGAAGTAAAGAGAGCCATGACTAGGTCAGTATTTGTAGGACTCTAAGAAAACAAACTTGTTTTATATTTACTTCTTTCTCTCCTGTCTTTCTTTTAAATAGAAACACTTAACAAAGAAATAAAGAAAATTGGGAGTATTTTTCATAGCCACTGTTTTTATAATCAGGAAGGAAGAAGTGGCAAGAAGAGATATATAAGCTTAATCAAATCAAAACAAAACATTGTAATAGTGTTCATGTTTCTTCAGGTTTATTCACCTCTATGTATTCAGTGTCAAGCATATTGACAGGCAAATGGTAGATATGCAGTGAATACTAGTTAAATGAATCAATAATAAAAGAATGAATATTTAATTATAGAGTAAATGATTTGTGAAGTCCAGTCACTAGAAATGACCCAAGCAAAGTTGGGTAACTATCAGGGATCTCATAGAAAGAACTTTTAAAAAAATGGATGGGCCTCAATGACCTATAAGATGACTTTTACATGTAAAATTATCTAAGAGATTAAATAAGTAATCACTCTCTATAGTTGTGATTAGTACTACAGTTTAAGCATTGGAATGTATTCAAAGGAGCTTGGAAAACAAACTCTTATGAATCAAGGGGAGAATGATATAAAAATGAAAAAAAAAGTTGGTAAAGCCTTTCAGTATGCGTAAGTAGATTATGTTGATTTAATTTCATTTGCAAATTAGAATGCCTTTCAGAAAGCAAATAAAGTTTTTAATTTGAGTGGCAATGTACTATTCCACTTTTGTCATGAACTACTGAATACTTTCTACAGTTTTGGCAATATACGTAGCAATTAAATCATAATATTTTAAAACAATATATCTGTATTTCATTTGGGATCTTAACTTACTATGTAGCTTTAGTACATTTTAAATGTATTTAAATGTGTTTTGTTTGTTTTGTTTCTGTCCTAGAGAAGTAACTGCTGTGAATGGTGGCTACTTGCATTTCATGGCTGTTTAAGTTTTTTAATTACAAACATTTTAATGCTATAACTCAAATGTTATGTGCTGTTATTTTATTTTTTAATAAAGATAATTTATTGTTCAAGTATTTAAAATAAACAAAACATATTATAGACATTGTTAGCTAAACAAGGGAGATATAACTTAGATAATTAGAGCTTTTGAATATATCCTGTGGGATACTGAAAGCATTTATTTTTTTAAGTACATTATTGAGATGTTGCATGGGTTTGGATGCACAAAGGATAATAACTTTAATTTATATCAATAACAAAAATCAGTAATCTGAGATTTAGAAGAGAATAATTATGTAAAAAAAAAGACAGAAATGACACATATACAGTTTAATGGTGTTTATCTTTTGCTAGTGGAACTATGGATGATTTTTTTCCTCAATCTTTCTACATTTCTACAATAAGCCTCAACTATTTTAAAAAAAAGTAAAAATGGTTTATTTTAATTTTATTTGAAGAAAACCTCTATAAAGAGTAAAATGATACAGCAATAGTTTACTTAAAAAGCTAAATATTGATTTTATGTTATGTACAAAAGTATCGTTTTGCTTGAATCTCTTTTGTGAAACTGAAAGAAAGTTCTCCAATTACACATCTTAACGAGACCTGGGCAGGGTGACACTCAGTTCACTAGGAAATTCATTATCTCACTAAACTGAATTCTCCAAATTAGCAACGTCACTTTTTTAAAGCAGTCAAATCGTTGGAATTAAATGAATTTATAATTCTGTTTTCATAAATCATTTTAAGCTCCCTTCTTGCTTTCTTGATGTCATCAATATCTTTCAGCCTGTCTTACAGATTCCGGGAGAGCCTTGTGGCTCGGTGACCTTGCACTGAGGAACTTGGTGCCTCCTACGGTGTGTGGAGGGGGCATTAACTAACAAGCCTGTGTTGTTTTATAGTTATAGTGTTTATTCTTTACAGAGTTTCCGTATTAGATATGACTACTTATTAGATATTACTACTTATTAAATATTACCACTGTTACCATATCTTTCTCTAGGCTTCTCCTCTTTTTCCCCTCAGTTTCCCCTAGTTTATGGTTTCAAATATTCTATGGTGTGAAAAGTAAGTTAATAATGCTTATGGTTGTGTTTAATAATAACATCATTAATGTAATCACCAATAAGTATCTCCTAGGTCCAAGCACATTTGAAGGTCATTAACCAGCTATGAAGAGAAGCAGGCTTGAGAAAGTCTGAGTGACAAGAATACAGTACAGAGAGGGTGGTGTAGTAAATGAGCAGAGATGAAATAAGGCCCATGTCATGCGGGGCCCTGTATGTCACGTAAGGATTTTGGCTTTAACTCTGAGTGGGGAGCCCCTGAATGATCTTGGACCAGAAAGTGATATGTCTGATATAAGTTTTTAAATACCACTGTGTTTTTTTTTTATAGTAAATATATTTTAAAGAAATAAGAGTAAAACAGGAACCGAAATCACAGACGCTTGACTAGAGTAGTACTGGCAGATATGATGGTAAGTGCTAGCATATAGTTTATGCTATTGAAAATCATGCCCACAAGACTTTAATGGAATAGCCATAAGATTATGACAGAAAGAGAGAAAAAAAGATGCTGCCCAAGTCTTTGTCTTAATTAATAATGGCGCCACTTAATGAGGGGGATGCAGTGAGGAAGTGAATTTGAATGGGAAGAAACTGCTAGGAAAATGAGAGTTCAGACTTTGATATGTTAAATGTAAGCTGCGTGCCAGACACATGAGCTGGGTTGAAGGCACAAAGTGGAAGTTAAGACTGGAAGTATCAGCTAGGGAGTTATCACATTAGTAATAGAATAGAGTTAAAGCCTATAAGTAATAGAATTAAAGCCAATAAGACTAGATTCTATCAGCTAGAGTTAAGTAAAGACAGAAAAAATCAAAGTATAAGTGGGAAAAGCCCCATAAAGCTTGAGAAGTCTACTACTTAGATGTCATGAAGAGGAGGAAGATCCATCAAAGGAGATGGAGAAGATTATACTGGGATAAGAAAAAAGCCCAACAGCAAGCGAGGTCCTTCAAGCAAGTGAAGAAATCTTTTAAAGAAGAGAAACTAGATGGATTGTGTCATCTACCACTAAGAGAATGAATGAGGTGAGTCTATGAAAATGACCACTGCTCTGTGTTACAGAATCTAAGTCTGGAAAGTTCACATGTCAGACTTAATATTCTAAATGTGTACTATTTAGATAATGTCTTACCCATCTCCTGAACTTTCTCCCAAACCCATGCTTCATTCAGTTTTCCTGTCTCAGTAACAGACCCATTTGCCCATATTCAGGGCATTACAAATCATGGTGGTTATAACTTCCAAAATATGTTTCAAGTCTATTCCCTTCTCCCCATCTCTACTGTCACCATCCTATGTGAGCCATATCCTCTTCTTCAGGAACAACTGTATTTCTTTTAAATTATCTCTCAGTATCCATTCTTTCCACTCTTGGCCTTTAAAATCTGTCCTGTAGTGCTCTCAAGATCTGTTGATGGGTTAATCATGAGGTATTACAGAAAAGCAAGAAATGTTTTGGTCTGAAAATTGCATGACTGGTGGGTTCATTAGTAGAGACTGAGAACTCTGAGGAAGATAAATCTGGTGAGGCCAAAAGTCAACACAATTTTGAAAAGTAAGAATAAAGGTAAAGAACTCATACTCCTTAATTCAATACTTCCACAAAGGTCAAGTAACCAGGAAGGTGTCATACTAGTGTAAGTACAGAAAAAAAAAAATCAATGAAATAGATTTGAGAATCTGGAAATAAACTCTTACATATAAGATCAACTAATTTTTGCCAATGCAATTCAATGGAAAAAGGATGGTTTTTCAACAAATGTGCTGGAACAACTGGATAACTTCATGCAAAAAGAGGAATTGAGACATTCTACTCACACAGTACACAAAGAATAACTGAAAATGAAACATAGACCTAAATGTAAAAAACTAAGATTATAAAATTTGTAGAAGAAAACACAAAGAAATTTTTTGTGAACTTGGGTTGGGCAGAGTTCTTAGATGTGACACCAAAAGCACAACCCATAAAAGAAAAAAAATGACAAACTGATCTTCATCAAAATTAAAACCTTTTACGCTTTCAAAACTCACTATTATGAAATGAAAAGGTAAGCTACAGACAGGAAGAAAATATTTGCAAATCATATATCTGATAAAGGACTTATTTCCAGTATATATAAGAGACTCTTACAAATCTATAAAAACATGAGTAACTCAGTTAGAAGTGAGCAAAATTTGAATAGACATTCACTAAAGAAGAAATATGAGTGGCTAACAAGCATGTTTGATGTCATTAGTCAATCAGGGAAATTCAAATTAAAGCCATCATGAGAAAGTATCCATCATACTTCTTATAATAAAAGAAATTTTAAAATGATAATATAAACCCATACATATGAACCAACAATTCTACTCCTAGGAATTTACCCCAAGAAATGAAGTATACAGCTACATAAAAACTTATATGCAAATGTTCATACCAACAAGAAATGGCAAACCTTATATACAAAGAAAGTAGATTAGATTAGTGGTTTCACAGGGCTGGAGGTAAGGGGGAACACTAACTGAAAATGAGCACAAGAGATCTTTTTGGAGTGAAAGAGAATTTCTTAAAACTGGATTACGGTGATTATTGCACAAGACTATAAACTTATAAAATTTACTGAATTGCACACTTAATTCCAGAGAAGTTTATGGAATGAAATTATAGACCAATAAAGTCGTTTAAAAATTAACAGTCTTCCCATAAAAATATAGCAATTGATTATTGATAAAGGAACAAAAGCAATTCAGTGGTGAAAGAATAAACTTATAAACAAATGGTGCTGGAAAGATTAGACACTCATATGCAAAAAAACTGATCTAGACAATGACCTTACACCTTTCACAAAAGTTAACTCAAAACTAATCTTCAGCATAAATGTAAATGCTATAAAATGCTATAAAACTTCTGGAAGAAAACAGGAGAAACATCTATGTGACTTAAGAGAATAAAAAGATAAACCACAAACGAAGAAAATTTGCAAAAGACATATATGATAAAAGACTATTATCCAAAATATACAAAGAGCTCTTAAAGTTCAATAAGTAAACAAATAGCCCAATTAAAAAAGAGTCCAAAGATGTTAACAGTACCTCATCAAAAGCTATATAGGTAGCAAACAAGCACATAAAAAGATGTTCTACATTATATGTTTTCAGAGAAATCAAATTAAGACAGCAATAAGATATCATTACATACTTACCAGCTTGGTCAAAATCCAGAATGCTGCCAAGAATGTGGAGCAACAGGGACAGCCACTCATTCCTGGTGGGAATGCAAAATATATAGTGGCTTTGGAAGACAGTTTCGCATTTTCTTACAAGGCTAAGCATATGTTTAGCATACGATTCAGCAATCATAATCCTTGGCATTTACCCAAAGGAGCAGAAAACACAGGTCCACATAAAAATCTGCACATGGATATTTGTAGCAGTTTTATTCATGACTGCCAAAACTTGGGAGCAACCAGGATGTCCTTCAGTAAGTGAATGGATAAATAATTGGCAGTCTATCCAGACTATAAAATATTATTCAGTGCCAAAAAGAAACATATTATCAAGTCATGAAAATACAGAGGAACCTTAAATGCTTATTATTAAGTGAAATAATCCAATATGAAAAGGCTATATATTACAGGATTCCAACTAAATGACATCTAGAAAAGACAAAACTATGGAGACGGTAAACAGATCAATGGTTGCTAGGGGTTGGGGATGGAGGAATGAATAGATGGAACATAGAGGATTTTAAGGGCAGTGAAATTATTCTGTATGTCCCCATAATGATGGGCAGATAGCATTACATATGCACAGAAACCCGCAGAATATACAACACCAAGAGTGAACCATAATGTAAACTATTGCGCTGGGTGATTCTTGTGTGTTGATGTAGGTTCATCGGCCATAACAAATGTAACACTATGGGGGGAGTGGGAGGGATGATAATGGAGGAGTCTATGATGTGTACAGGCAGGGAGTGTATGGGAAATCTCAATACCGTTGTGAACTTAAAACTGCTCTATAAAATAAAGTTCATTAAAAAATAAAATCTGGGGCACCTGGGTGGTTCAGTTGGTTAAGCCACTGCCTTCGGCTCAGGTCATGACCCTGGAGACCTGGGATTGAGCCCCACATTGGGCTTCCCACTTGGCAGGAAGCCTGCTTCTCCCTCTCTCAGTCCCTTTGCTTGTGTTCCATCTCTAGCTGTGTCTCTCTCTGTGAAATAAATAAATAAAATCTTTACAAATAAAATAAAATAAAATAAAATCTATGTTACCTTAAATTCTTAGATACAGACCAAGGCCATAATCAATGAAAGAAAAGAAAATTAGTAAATTGGTTTATATTAAGGTTTAAAACATCTACTCTCTGAAGATAGTTATGAAAATGAAAAGACATGTCAGAGACTGAGACAAAATAGATGCAAAACAGGTATCATAACAAAGACCTATACTTGAAATCTGCAAACTCAACTATAAGAAAAGTAAAAAATGGAAACAATTTCTGAATAGATACTTCTCCCAAAAGAGATGGTAACTAAAACTAAACGCATGAAAAGACACTCAAAATCATGTCATTAGGGAACTGTGATTTAAAACAACAGAGGAATACCTACTAGGCTATCTAAAGTCTAAAAACTGAAAACCCAAAATTTCCCATTATTAAATGTTCATTAGAATACAGAACAACAGGAATGCCTATTGATTTCTGGTGCGAACGAAAAAAATGCACACTTTGGAAGACAATTTGGCAAATTCTTACAAAGGGAAGCGTGTTCTTATCATACAATCCAGTAATTGTGTCCAATTTTAGTTCAAAACTTTTATCTATACAAATCCTAAGTGTTAATATTTATGACTGCTTTATTCACAATCACCAAAAACTGGAAACAAATATGTCTTTCTATAGGTGAATAGATAAACAACATGTGCCATATCCATGCAATCGAATGATATTCAGGGATAAAAAGAAACAAGTTATCAAAGCACCAAAAAACGCAGAACAAATTTAAATGATATTGTAAGTGAAAGAAGCCAGTCTGAAAGGTTTCATATGGCATGATCCCAATTATGTTACATCTGGAACACAAAATGGATGTTAGGTAAAAACTAAGGAAGTCTTGATAAACTATGACATTTAGTAAGAATTTGATGGGGTACCTGGGTGGCTCAATTGGTTAAGCGTCCAACTCTAGAGCTCAGCTCAGGTCTCAATCTTAGTGCAGTGAGTTCAAGCCCTGCTTTGGATTCCATGCTGAGCATGAAGTCTACTTAAAAAAAAAAAATTGATGCTAGTTCATCAAATGTACCATACTAATGTAGGATTTTAATAACAATGGTACTGGTTTAGAGTATATGGAAATGTTTACAATATTTCTCAAGTTTTAATAAACATAACTTTTATTTTTTATTTACTTATTTTTTAAGATTTTATTTATTTATTTGACAGAGAGAAACACAGCTAGAGAGGGAACACAAGCAGGAGGAGTAAGAGAGGGAGAAGCAGGCTTCCCACTGAGCAAGGAGCCCAATGTGGGGCTCGATCCTGGGACTCCAGGATCATGACTGAGCCAAAGGCAGATGCTCAACAACTGAGCCACCCCAGTGCCCCCCATAATTGTTTTAAATTTATACACACAAAGCTCATATACCTCAGTCCTGCCTACTCTACACTTTCATCTTTGTACTTCTTTCTCTCAAGACTGAGTAATTATTCTTCTGCCTGGAACACTCTCTCTTGCTATTTGTCTGACTTACACCTGATCACTTTTTGGATCCCACCTTAAGTTACATATTTTGTATGAACTATATGTTATTAGTCAGTTAAAATATATCACTTCCATGGATGATGAGCTCCATGAAATCCAGGGCCATATTTGTTCCAGTAACTAGCCTGAGAATAATATTCAGTATTCAACAATTTTCATGAAAAATGACTCTTGAAATCTCAAAGATTATTTACTTACTTTTGCTTCCCTTCTGGCAGTATACAGTATATTTATATTCTAAATTATTGATAGTGACTTCTATATAACCAATGTGGTGTTATAAAAGACATTTTATCTAATCATGTGTAACTCATATCTGGGGTATATAGACATAAATGTCTAGTTGTTTGATCTTCATGAATGTACAATATTTGGTCCTTGATTTGTACTGTCATTGTGTCAGTACTTTATTGAGCCACATAAAATCTCTCAATCTTTAAAAAATCTTCCAAAAGCTTTGGAACTAAAAAACAAATAAAAATAATGGACTTCCCAAGCAGCATACTGGTTAGTATGGAAAAATGAACAATAAAACATCCAAATCAAAGTGGATCGTATTTACTTCTTCCTTGACAATGACATGCACATCAACACAGTTGAGTAGTTCCTCAACATTACAGCTACGTAATAACAAGAAAACTTTATTGTACATTTGGAACGGTTGGAAGTAGGCAGTTCTTAAAGGCAGGTGACAATAATAAATACAGTTGTGCTAAATGCAAAGTTTCCTCTATTATGAAAATATCAGGAGTGGTGCCTGGGTGACTCGGTCATTAAGCATCTGCCTTAGGCTCAGGTCATGATCCCAGAGGCTGGGATGGAGCCCCACATCAGGCTCCCTGCTCAGTGGGAGGCCTGCTTCTCCCTCTCCCACTCCCCCTGCTTGTGTCCTACAATTGCTCTCTCTCTCTGTCAAATAAATAAATAAAATCTTAAAAAAGAAAGAAAATATCAGAAAATTCTTAATGTCTGTGTAAATAAAAAATAGATGTGTCCTCTTTTGAAAGAAGGTAGTTTAAACTTCAACATTTCTTTATTTAAAATTGAGCTAATTTAAATAAATGGTCTTTGATATAAAACTATCATTTTAGGTACTCCACAGTTATTTCTTAAGCTCTCAAACCAAGATTCTTTTAAACTGTCTAATACCATGAACTAGTTTTAATGGCTTGAACTATGTGTCCTATTATTGTGAGAATAAGATATGGAGTGGAAAGAGGAGAAAATTGTTGAACTTAATAGAAAATGTAATATGGAAAGTAATGTTATGATCACCTAAACAAGGTTGTAAACATTATTAAACATCAGAAAGATTTTATATACCAGTTACTGAAATAAATTAGAAATTAGTTGTGCATGCACTACTGTCTCTTAGCAGACCTTAAATCTGAATGTCAACTGATGGTTAGATTTGGCTAATACTAGGGCAAAATTAAGGTTTAACACAGTTCAGTCAAATTGTCATCAAGCCTACTTTTTTCTCAGACTTGACAAGTCTTCATTTAAAATCACTCATGACCAGAATGAGAACAAAAAATAAATAAATCAACCCCTTTCACTGGTTTGTTTGGCAAATGACCCATTGCTTGAGGTTTGCTTGTGAGATCAAAGAAGAAATATTGCCACACCAAAAGAATTTATAATAATTAATGTGAGTGAAATGAGCACCAAAGGAAGTGATAATAATTTGCTATCTATGGGATCTGGGTGGCTCAGTGGGTTAAAGCCTCTGCCTTCGGCTCAGGTCATGATCTCAAAGTCCTCGGATGGAGGCCCGCATCAGGCTTTTTGCTCAGCAGGGAAACTGTTTCCCCCTCTTTCTCTGCCTGCCTCTCTGCCTATTTGTGATCTCTCTCACTCTATCAAATAAATAAATAAAATATTTTAAAAAATAATTTGCTACTTATAAACGTCACCCTGTTTTCCAGCATGAACATATCATTGCTTGCTTCTGCAAGAGGAAAAAAGATGAAAAATACTGTTTCTCTTTTCATGCCTCTCTCCTACCTCACTCCTTTGCCTGGTCTCTAACTTATGGAGAGCTTGACTCCCTGTGAATTCTGAAGATGCATTCCTGGGGTGTCCTGCTCCTACCTGCTACCCTTTGGGCTAAATAACCTCTCTGCTCTTATGTCAAAGTTCTTTCCACAAAATTACCACCCTGTTGTCCTTCGTGTGTTTGCCAGCTAGCCATGCCTAAAGCTTCCGTTGCCCCTGCAGCAAAACTTTATAAAATATCTGAGAATGAAATGGAGACTTTGAAGCTCTCGACACTACACTCAGCATTGAACAATTTTGGCAAAGCAATGATCTGAAATTTGCCTACTCTTCAATTTAGGAGCAACTGTGATGATATATTATTTTAATGAGTTGTAAGTTCAAAGGTAGAAGAGAACTTGTTTTTCCTAGAAAATTCCGGCAAAAAAGGAGCATTAGCTATTCCTTGAATCTTCCTGCCAATTAAGCTATATTTGAATTATTCCTGCTTCATGGGATGTGAATGTCTAAAAATGCTAACAGAGTCATCTATTTATTTCCAGAATTTGCAAAAGCCACAAATGTTGTTGCTGAAAGGTGGGCTCCCACAGGAATTCACATAATTCTGTGGTATACCACTGACTTTAAATGGCCCCAAATACTTTCTTAAAATGCCCTGGTGTGATCTATATTTGTGGTAACCTTCTACATAAAGTGCTGGTACAGTGAGAAATATAAATATATACTTAAGAGTAAGCTGCTAGCTTGAAAATGAGTTCCTTGCATATATGACTTTGGATATATCAGGGATCTCTGTAGCTTAGGCAGAAAAGTGATTGCATTATTTCAGTTAGCCAGATACCACTTTTTAGTAACATAAATTTCAGCTTAGAGATCTGAAAAAAATCACATCGCATTCAGAGTTTTGAAGGTTATTATTTGGGCTACAGAGAAAGGTTTTGATTGAAGAATTAAAGTGTATACATAGGCCATAGTTTAAGAGAGCTCCCCCAGGAGATGATTTCAATAACCATTAGTAATGATATTGCACATGTGATTCATAAGGTATGAAAGAGTCTATAGCAAGAACTGTTCATTCTGTATTATAAGTTTTCTCTAGTTTGGAATCCCAAAGCCTGTTATTTTTAACTTATATTTTCATAGTATGACATTTGAAAACTTCCCCATGGGATTAATTTTCAATATATATGATGCATGACCTTCTTTCTTGTAGAACCATATAATATATAATTTAAGGTTTCCAGTTAAAGACATTATGGCTGACATGTTGTCTTCAAGAGAAAAAAAAGCAGCACAACCATCAGAAAATGTTTTATTTTTCTTCTTTTTTTTTTTCCAAAGAAGGAATAATCATGAAAGGCATCATGACTTAAAAAAAAAAATTCCACTTTTCGGAGATTATCATAGTTTGGGTTACTGTATTATTCCTTTACTCTAAAATTCTTACTTGCTATTTTGGAAATCATGTTTTATGTCTTTAAATAGCAATTACTGGGCAAAGTGCCTTGAATGTCTGTGCTTTCTTGTTTGTTTGCATTTTATACAGTAACATTTACCATAACCTTGGCCCTCATGGCAGATGATTACTAGTTCTTCAGCTGTCTCTTCTATTTATTTAAACAAATAAATGCTGCCATCTGATATTCAAATAAACCAATCTGATTTTTTGAGATCCAACACCTTGTTGGATATTAATTATTATAAAGAAATAAATTCAGTTCTTTGTGATTTTTAAAATTTTTCTTACATTCTGGCCATTTATTATGTAGCAACAATAATGAAACTTTCAGCTATCCATTTTGGGATTCCCCCCCCCCCCAATTAGAGGAATTTCTGAATTTGACCTGTACTTTCATCTTATTAATGGACACCACTATTAATATTTTCAGTATTCTTGGTCCTAATGTCTATTCAATTATCACTTGAGAAATAAAAATTAACTTAGTTATTCTAGACAACAATTAAGCTACCCTTCATTCGTTTTTATGTTATTTGGGGAATATTTTAATACTACTTTGTGAGCTGGTGCACGTTATTTCCTTTCTATTACATTTCAACTTTATAGTACGTGCTCTCATTATAATTTACTGTTAGGTATATAATAATGACTTAGGACATTATAACTAATTCAAGGTCATTTTTCAACAATAAATTTTTGTTTCAAAAATATTTTTCTAGGGACGCCTGGGTGGCTCAGTTGGTTAAGCGACTGCTTTCGGCTCACGTCATGATCCTGGAGACTCCGGATCGAGTCCCACATCGGGCTCCTTGCTCGACGGGAAGCCTGCTTCTCCCTCTCTCACGCCCCCTGCTTGTGTTCCCTGCTGTGTTTCTCTCTGTTAAATAAATAAAATCTTTTTAAAAAAATATTTTTCTGAACATCTATCTATTTAATCTACTTATCATTGAACACGCTGCTTTAAGTATCACTACAGTAACCTGTTGCTCAGGCAAAGCTGAGTTTTTCTGCTTGTGGTGACAAAGAATATCACTAACTTGTGTTTTTTCTTAAGATTTATTTATTTGAGAGAGAGGGAAAGAGAGACATGTGCACAAGTGAGGGGAGGGGCAGAGGGAGAGGAAGAGAAATCCTCAGGCCGACTCTCTGCTCAGGGCGGAGCCTGTGGAGGCCAGGGCTTAGTCCCACCACCCCAAGATCATGACCTGAACCAAAATCAAGAGCCACAAGCTCAGCTGATTGAGCCACTCAGGCACCTCAAGGCACTAACTTGACAGAATCTTAGTAATTTCTTGGAAGGGGAATAGCAAAGATAAGGTATTTATAAAGATTTTAAAATAATTAAGTTTCAAAATGGGACTTTCAACAGAGGCGTTTATTAGAGGTGAGTAGAGTTCATGATATAATAATTTAGAATGGTGGACACAGTGAGATGATGGCTGGCTTGGGGTTGCATGAGTCTTGGAAAATAAACGGTCTTATGCCGTGTGTACTAAAGGTTGAGAAGCCTAATGTTCTTAGATTTGGAGGCAATTTCCCCAGAAAAACCATGTAAGTATTTATAATGTTTAATTTTTGGATGAGAGTTTCTTGAAAAAGTAAAATCATGTTGAGAAAGACAGTTTGAATTCTTTGAGGCCAGAATTCAAATTTGTAAGTGAACCTTTCAAATTAAATACTATTTCTTTTCTAGGGTTAATCTAGATGTGAGTTTATCCAATGTATCTGCCTAAATATGGTTAGTTTTCTAAAATTATAGAATACTAAAGGTAGGATTAAAATATTTTTAAAGTCCTTATACAGCATAGAGTTTAATGCCCCGCATATAAAACTTCTTCTTTTTCTCTCTCTTTCTCCTTCCTTCCTTCCTTCCTTCCTTCCTTCCTTCCTTCCTTCCTTTCTCGCCTTTCTTTCTTTTCTTTCTTTCTTTCTCTCTTCTTTCTTTTCCTCTTTCTTTCTTTTCCTTCCTTTCTTTCTCTCTCTCTCTCTCTCTCTATCTCTTTCTTTCTTTCTTTTTTTTTTTTTAAGATTTTATTTATGTATTTGACAGAGAGAAACACAGCTAGAGAGGGAACACAAGCAGAGGGAGTGAGAAAGGGAGAAGCAGGCTTCCTGCTGAGCAGGGAGCCCGATGTGGGGCTCGATCTCGGGTCTCCAGGATCATGACCTGAGCCGAAACCAGTCACTTAACCAACTGAGCCACCCAGGCGCCCCTTTCTTTCTTTTTTCTTAAATGAATAGACAAAAATTCTGATTCTGGGTAGGAGGAGCACATTTACTTTATAAATGATGTGTATCTTACCAATGAAAAGCCCAAATTTTCTCTGTGTGTATCAGCAGTAGAGTACTGAATCAATGACTGACTACTCTCCAAAGTTCTTGTTCACTCTGGAATGGTCTGGTTCTGTAATTCTCAGAGCAATCTTCATATAATCATGGGATCTTTGCTAAACTGAGTTGCAGTTTGGGATAAATACCAGTAGGTGACAATGCTTTTTACACCACGGTCCATTTCTGAACTCTTTTCCCGTGGAGGTATGCTATTGATGATAGAAAACTCAGAAACATGTCCACACAAATACACTCTTTGTTGACACAAAAGAAATAATCAAATAAACAGGTATAGAAAACAATACTTGAAAACTGAAAGACAGTATTAAAAGAGAAAAATCCTTTAAGTTCTGCTCTCTTTTGTCCTCACAGTAAGTTTAATTGGCTACTTCATTTTATGGACTCTGCATTTGCCTTCATCCCCAAGTTTAAGCGTGGCAGCATCCCACAGGAGGTCCTAAGCTTTCATTGGTGTTCAAAACTTGGGAATAATTTCTTAAATTTTGTTACAAAACCACTGAATTTATGGATCTTATCAAAGACGGTTTCATTAAAGGCAAAATAAATTCACATTTAATTTAATCAGAGAGGCTCAAGGATCACTACCCTCCTCTCAGGAGGCCTCCCTCTTACGTCACAAGCCCTGGAGTTAGCAGTCCTTTTTTCCCTCCCCACTCTCCAATCCAGAATATGCACGCTTAACAGAAAAATAGCACGTTCTCAGGATATTCAGATGGCCCCAGGAGTTCTGATCCTTCAAGGAGACATGCTAACCACTCTAGTTTGAGTGAGACTCAAATGCCTCTTAATCTATTCTCTCTCATACAGTCAAAATGATAAAAGATAAGCAATGATTCAGGAATATTTACTCTTCCATTAATGGCTTTATGAACGTAAGCCAATGTTCTGAAACAATGGAGGCTGTTACAGTTTTTAAGGTTCTTTTTTTTTTTTTTGCTTTTTAAAGAAACATAGCCCCAAGATATTTGTCTATCTGTAACTTCTGCTCTTATTGTGAGCCTGCGGCTGCATGGGCTTAATCAAGGACTACTTGATGAAGATTACATTAGGGTCCCTGTTCATGGTGGTTTGGCGTTATGTCCGATGCTATTTCAGCTCTAAACCAGCTTGTTTTCATTATGGAGCCCACCCTCTTTCTTCCCCATTTGAACAAATATAAAATATTAACATTTTAAGTGAACATAAAGTGAACAGAGAATATTTTAAATGATGAAGTGGTGACTGCTCCATAGAGTGGGAGAAAATTTATTCAAGTTAGGAAGTCTATAGAAATTTCATAAAATGGAGAGAAGTTCTAAAATTAAAAGGCAGAAATCACTAGCACAGGTTATGTTCCAAGAATGATGAATTAAGTTAGATCTTAAAGGGAAGTTTTTGTTATAATGACCACTACTCAAATTTCATTTGTATTTATATTTTTTGGTGGGGCCTCTAATAGTCCTGTGATATAAGTTTGTATTTTATAGTAATCCTGAATTTTTTTTTTTTAAAGATTTCATCCATTTGACAGCGAGAAACACAGCCAGAGAGGGAACACAAGCAGGGGGAGCGAGAGAGGGAGAAGCAGGCCTCCCTCTGAGCAGGGAGCCCAATGTGGGGCTGGATCTCAGGTTTCCGGGATCATGACCTGAGCTGAAGGCAGTTGCCCAACCAACTGAGCCACCCAGGCGCCCCAACTCTTGACATTTCCCCTCATGACACCTCCAGTTGTTTGCTGTAAGCTTCTTTCCAGTCAAAAGGGAAGGCAGGCTCCCAGCTTCACGGCAGAACCCAGTGCTGCAGCCAACAGGAGTGTTAAAATCAAAAGCAAGAGTCATTCTGCCACTCCCCACCACTCAAGCCTTCATTCTTCTGCCAGCCCTAGTGAAAATCCTTCCCATGCTAATTTAGCTTTCATCATCTTGTGTGGCCATTGGCTGTCTCAGTCATCACTCATTTCCTGCAACTAGTATGCCAACTGCTAACAGAACCATTTTCTTCATTTGGACTCAGTCTGAATTACTATAAATATTTAATTTACTTTAAAGGATTGCAAGATGTGTGTCTAACATCAGATTTTCACTTCTATTAGAGTAGAAATATTATGATATTGAGTTAGTCTTCCAAGAAAGTGTGATTCAGGTTAATGCACTGCAGAAATGCAGCTTTGTTGCAATTCTTCTGGCTTTGTCAAAGAAGTAACTGTGTCCTTGGGTATGAGATATTTAGACATTCTCCCTTATTCCTCAACTAGACAATAGATTCCATCTGGAAAACAAGAAGGGAATGAAAGTTCCTCTTGAAAATAAGTACATGAATATAAGTATGCTTTTTAAGTGTGTGTATATTTGTATTTTATCTTAAGTAATTTTCTTTCTTTGTAAAGCTATTCAAAAAAATAATGTATCTTCTACATTTAACTCCTTATTGTCCTTAAAAGAGAACATCTTGTGTGAAAATTTTACTTTTCTGAGATTTGCCTATTGTACTTAACATTTCATCATCAAATATGCCTTCCTCAATCATAAAATTGTCTTTAACAAGTCATTCAAAAAGTTACCAAATCATGTATACATTGATGATATTGAATTTTAAGACTGATAAGACATAAAAAACTGAACACTGAACATACATATATGAACTGAACATATACATATACACACATACACATTATTTTTGTTGTAAACTCAGAACAAAACTCTATAAAATTAGATTTGTAATTTCTTCGCTCTTTAATATGAAAAATCCCATAAAAATATATTTCACAATTTTAGTTCAAGTATTACTTCATAACAGCTTGTTTACTGATTTTATATTAGCAGATCAGCAAAAATAATGTGATATTTCAGCAGGAAACAGTGATTATTTTTTGTGTACTGGAACAAATGGAAACTTACTCATAGCTGTATTAAAAAGTCACTTTTGCAAATAAAATACTTCTTTCACACCCCATCAAAAGTATTATTGCTTTCTTTTATTTTGCATAAAAGTCTTCTTTGAATACTGTTTTAGGTGGGATGATCAGTTATTTATCTTAAAATTTCTAGGTTTGTTTAAAAAAATTAAAAAGACTGTTGGTTAGATAATGGTTGAATTATTGTTCATTTTTCTATTGAAAATAACCCTTAGGAAGAATTTCTAAAGGGTTGGAGGAAGCAGAAAGAAGTTGTTCTAACAAAGTGCTTGTATTTGTAATTGGGAAATCTGTTACAACTGCTTGTCAAATGTCTTAATTGATATGAAAATTTGATTGGGTCCTGAGGGGAGTCATTTTCCCTGTACGATTTCTTAAAGAAATTCTTAAGTAACGAAAAGTGCAAAATCAGAAGTTGAAGAGAAGCACGTAGAAGTAATCAGGTTGTACCTTTGCTGCAAAGCATATCAAATAGCTGAGAATTTTATTGATGAAAGAGAATCAGCACAGGTGGATTGAAAGAAAAAAAATTTACTGCAAGTAAATTCTGCTTTTTAAAGTATTTGAACTTAAACAACAACACATAGCTGAGCATAAATTGATAGAAGAAAACAATGAAGCAAAATTGTACCTGAGACGATCTTATCTTTCAAATTTCTTCACTACTTTGCTGTGCAAACGAGAGTTTAAATGACTGCTGGCAATTCTCTGTCAGAAAATTGATGTCTCTGTTTCTTGGTCATTCATTTGGGTGTTCATTCTCTAGTGCCCTGATCTGCCTTGGGCACTGTGTCCAGACTCTCTCTACTCAAATTCGCTCAACCAAAAGCTGAACCAGTGAAATAAGAGGTATTTATGAAAATTTCACAATGCACCTCAAACCTATAGGTTGGAATAGGAAATTTAGGGCTAGATTCTAAGGGGAAGAATCGCTTAGGGGTGTATTAAGGAACAGGGGATGGGGAGAGGCAAAGAAAAAGATTGTGTTGTGAAAATAGAAGAGGCCATTTTAAGCAGATAATTTCTTTTTTCCAAAAAAATTCATAGGCAGGTAACTGCAGAAGGATCACAAACCCCATAATGTGATTTAAAACTAGTTTACACAATGTGTCCTAAAAGAAAACAGAGTGATAAACTGCAGGGATCAGGCCCACACTCTGAATCTTTCAAAACTCATAGATCTTTTTGTGGGCCTCCTGGTTCCTATATGAGATGCCCAAAGAGAGTGGCAGCAGCATTATCTTTGAGCAAATTTAGTTATGGAGACAGGATAGAGAAAAGTACCATATCAGGGGTTTATTCATCTTTGTAACCATGGTGCTGAGAAGGATTCGGTATCAGTGGCTGACTTATTTATTCCCTACCAGAAAAGGTGCTTTGGCTGCAGACTTCACATTGAGAAGAAACATGATCTTCTGATAAATTTGTCACCAATTACTTAGTCTCCAGTTTCAATCTATCCACTGAATGATCTGTCCAGGCTTGTAATAATGTACTGCTGCTCTAGGTAGCCACTTGGCAGTTTTGCTATCTTATGACCCCTTTAAATCCTGAAAATAAAGTTCCAACATTCTTGCTTTGTTAGCTCTTAAATCCCCAAATTTCTACATACCAAATTGTTCTGGCTAACAAATATTTTAGCAAAGAATGTTGTATAGTGATGAATTAGTATTTGATTTTTTTTTTTCAGTATTGCATTTAGTTTTCTTTAAAAAGAATTATAAGAAAGGTGGGACTTTTGACCACAGCTAAGTGAGATCAGGAAATCTTCTCCAAAAAATTGCAACTTGAAAGCTGAACAAAATTGACAAAAACATCCATTTCTGCCATCTAGAAACTGACTAAAGGCTTGTACATTTTAAGAGGGCATCAAGGCTTTAAAAATTGCTGAACTAGGAAGGACAGTGGGAACCCATGCCATTTTGGCCTGGTACTGCTCCCATTTCTCCCAGGTGAGTCTCACTGTAAAAGCTGGTGTTATGCCCAGATTTTGAGATTCCCAAAGACCACCAGGGAGCCGAGTCTGATGCAAAAGCAAAGAGCCTTTATTCGAGCTAACTAGGGCTTAGTCTCCCCCTCGCACCAACGCAGAGGTGAGATGCTGAGAAAAAGCCCAATTTACAGAAGCACAATAGTTTTATAGGGGGCGGGTAGCAATGGGTGGGGTGATGTCGGTGGCTTATACTGACTGGCCAAGCATCAGTTGCATAAGATGGGCCAGGCCAGGGTTGGGCAATATTCGAGAGAGGTTTTCCTCGGGAGGGGTCAAGCTGGGGATCTACACAAGATGGAGTCAGTTTTTATTCTGCCCTTTCACTGGCAGATTTTTAGTGATGGGTGAAGGGGGTTCCCTATATTTGGAACACGGGTGACACCCACATCCAGTAGTATTATTGACAGATTTGGGAGGATCAACAGCTCGACCTTAAGGATAGGCAATCTTTTTTCTGAAAGAATCAGATGATGGATATTTTGTGTTTTGTGGGCCATATATATTATCTTTTTTCCCATCTCCTTTTCCCTCCCACTCTCTGTCTCCTTTTTCAAGATTTATTTATTTATTTTACAGACACAGAGAGAGAAAGAGAGTGAGAGAGCAGATAGAAGGACTGAAGGAGAAGGAGAAAGAAATCTTACGCAGACTCTGTGCTGAGCACAGAGGCAGGTTCTAATCCCATGAGATGATGACCTGAGCTGAAATCAAGAGTCAGATGCTTAACCGAATGATTCACCTTTCTCCTCCCCTCTTACTATTCCTCTCCTTTTCCTTCTTCCTATTTCTTTTTCTTCTCATCACTTTAAAAATGTAAAAACAGTTTTTAGTGCACAGGTCATAAAAAAACAAGCCAAGGGCTGATTCGGCCCATGGGCTGCAATTTACCTGCTGCAACTCTTCTGGCCTGAGGTTGGCGCAGTCATGCACACAGCTGGCTGCAGGCATGCTGGACGCTAGAGAGGGTTCAAACTGGCCAAGCACCCCTTGCTGATTCCCAAGCTGAACAAGCATGGCACAAGAGATGTGAAAGGGTATTAAAAACAACGAAAGCCAAAGTAGACTTAACAATTATTTGAACTCTGAATGTGTTTCTTTCAACACACAGATACCATGGCAGGGCAGAAAGCCTTCCCAAAACTAACAGAAATACAAGGAAATATTGCAAACAACCTTATAGTAACAAACTACTAAGATAAAATGTACAAATTTCTAAAAAGATACAAATTACCAAAATAGAGTCAAGAAGAAATAGAAAATCTGAATACAAGTATGGGAAATACAGAAATTAAATAAGGAATTAAAAATCTTCCCACCAAGGAAGCCTATATCCAACAGCCTCAGTGGTAACCATCAAATATTTACAGAAGAAATGACACCAATCCATCACTTAGCGTGATATTTCAGAATGTAGTGGAGGGAGGAACAATTCCTAAGTCATTTTATGAGGCCAGTATTAACCTAGCAAAGCCAAAGACATCACAAATAGAGAAAACCTCAAATACCCTTTATTAACATGGATATAAAAGTCCCTACCAAAATGTTTATAAAGTGAACCCAGCAAAATATAAAAAGGATTGTACACCCTGACGGAGTGAGGATTTTCCCAGAAATGTAAGGTTAGTCTAACATCCCAAAACTACTTTAATGTAATATATCAATCCTACTGAAGTCATAAAAGACAAAGCTATATGATCACTTTAATAGATCCAGGAAAAGAATTTGACACAATTTAAGACTTATTCATGATTTTTAAAAAAAAGTCTTAAAAAGCTAGAAATAAAAGGAAACTTCGTCAAATTGACAAAGGGAGTTTATGAAAACACTGCAGACACCGTACTTAATGATGTAGGAATGAAAGCTGTCCACTAGGATCAGTAGCAATGCAAGGATGTCAGGTTCACTATTTCTATTCACAGTTACACTGGTTTTTCTAGTAAGTTCAAGAAGAAAAAAACAGGAAAAGAAAGAAAATATCAATCACTTAATTAAATGCATTTATACTTGAAATAAAGAAGTAAACTGTCCTTAAAGAGTAAATGATTCTAAATGTGGAGAATCTCAAGGAATGCATAAAAAAATCTATGAAGAAATAATCAATGAGTTTAGAATGGTCTTGGGATACAAGAGGAATGTGCAAAAATCAATTGTATTTCTATAAACTAGCAATGAAAAATACAAAAATTAAATTAAAAACAAAATTCCATTCATACTTGTATTAATATATTAAATGTTTAAAAAAATCTTAACAGTAGAATTTTAAGATTTATATACCGAAAACTAAGTAACACAATGTTGAAAGAAATTAAAGAAGATCTAAGAGACATTCCATATTAGTGAGATGGAAGACTAATATTGTCAAAATGGCAATATTCTCCAAATTAATTTAGAAATTCAACACAATTTCTTTTAGTTTTAAAGATCTATTTATTTATTTGAGAGCAAGTGAGAGAGAGAGAGAGAGAGAGAAGAGAGCGCATGCATGAGTAAGGTAAGGAGCAGAGGGAGTGAGAGAGAGTCAAGTTGAATTCCTGCTGAGCAAGGAGTCTGACATGGGGCTCACTCTCACCACCCTCAGATCATGACCTAAAACAAAATCAAGAGTCAGATGCTTAACTGACTAGGCCACCCAGGTGCCCCAAGAAATTCAACACAATTTCTATCAAAATCCATCAGGCTTTTTGTTTTGTTTGGGGTGGGGTTGGAAGTAACTGACAAGCTGATCCTAAAATTTTGGGGGATATTTCTGGAACTCAGGTTAGCCAAAATAATTTTGAAAACACAGAACTACCTGATTTTGAAAATTTACCTTAAAATCACAGTACACAAACAAACAAACAAACAAACAAATAAATAAAACCACAGTAATCAAGCCAGTGGGATATTGGCACAGAAGTAGTCATATAGATCAATGGAAAAAAACAGAGTCCAGAAATAATTCATATATTTATGGAAGATTGACTTCCCACAAAAGTTTCAAACAATTCAATGGGGAAAGTATAGTCTTTTCAACAAATATCACTGGAACAACAACAATAAAAGTATTTCCATACCTCACACTATGCATAAAAATTAGCTCCAAATGGATCTTACCTAATGTCAGACCTAAAACTATAAATCCTCTAGTGGAAAATGTAGGAGAAAATCCCTGTAACTTTGGGCAGAACAAAGAATTCATAGCTATGACTAAAAAAAAGCACAGTCCATAATAGGAAAACACTGATATATTGTACTTCATCAAAATTAAAAGTTTTGTGCTATAAAATGCATACAAAAAAGAAAAAGATAAGAATATATACATATACCTGATAAGCACATGAAAATATGCTTAACATTGTTAAGTCATTAGGGAAATATAAACTAAAACTACAGTACTTTTTTTTTTTTAAGATTTTATGTATTTGACAGAGAGAAACACAGCCAGAGAGGGAACACAAGCAGGGGGAGTGAGAGAGGGAGAAGCAGGCTTCCCGCCAAGCAGGGAGCCCGATGTGGGACTTGATCCCGGGTCTCCGGGATCATGACCCAGAAGGCAGTTGCTTAACCAACTGAGCCACCCAGGCGCCCCTAAACTACAGTACTTTTTACCCACTAGATGGGCAATAATCAAAAAGCAGACAATAACAAGTAGAAAACTATATCCTATATACATTGTTATAGAGAAAAGGAATTTAAAATAATATAACCATTTTAGAAAACAAAATTGGTCATTTCTTATAAATTAAACATAAAATTACCTTATGACCCACTCCTAGGAATTTATGCAAGAGAAATGAAAATATATTTTTGTACAAAGAAATATGTAGACATAATTATCGCAGGCTTATTTATAATAGTCAATTTGGATAAAATCCTAATGTCTATCAACTGGTAAATGGATAAACAAAGCACATCATGCACAACCAATGGAAAATAGCCAATCTTAAATTTCAGTAAAGAGAATAAACTATAGATAAATGATGAACATGAACAAACTTAAAAGGCATTATACTAAATGAAAATAGCCAGATGCAAAAGACTAAATATTTTTTTGTTCTTATTTATAAGAAATGTCCTGAAAAGGCAAATTTATAAAGACAGAAAGCAAACCAGTGGGTGCCTAGAGCTGGGATCAGGGGCATAGTTACAAACTGGTACAAAGGAAATTTGGGGAAATGATGAAATGTATTCTATAACTGGTTTGGATAATGGTTGCACAACTTTATGCACTTACTACTAATCACTGAATTGTGCACTTATGTTGTGTAAGAGGCAGAAAAAGTACCCTCCAAAGACATCTACATCCCAATCCCCTAAACCTGTGGATATGTTACCTTACATGGCAAAATAAATTTTGTAGATATGGTTAAGGGGACAGACCTTGAGATGAAGAGATTATCCTAGATTATTTGAATGGGTTCATCTACTTGCGTAAGTCCTCAAAGTTGAAAAGGAAGGCAGTACAGTGGGTCAGGGATGCACATTTAAAGATAAAGAGAATGGGGCACCTGAGTGGCTCATTCAGTTAGATTAGCTCAGGTTACAATCTCAGGTCACGGGACTGAGTCCCACGTTAGGCTCCATGCTCAGCGCAGAGTCTACTTCTGATTCTCTCTTCCTGTGCCCCTCCCTGCTTGCACTCACACACTCCCCCTCCCTCTCTCTCAAATAAGTAAATAAAATCTTAAAAAAAAAAAAAAAGTTGAAGTGAGGGACCTGTAAGCCAAGGACTGTGACAGCTTTGAGAAACTGGTAATGCTTCTCAGCTGATAGCAAGAAAATGGAGGCCATATTCCTATAATCAGAATGAGTTCAGTTCTGACATGAAACTGAATGAGAGTGTCCCCTAGAGCATCCAGAAAAGAATAGGGTTTGGGGACCTTTCAATTTTGGTTTGATGGATTTACAAAGGCATCAACAAACAAATAATATACAATAGGAAGAAGGTATAAAAATAATTACATAAGGACTTATGTGAGCCATATTAAAGAAAAGTATTATCAAAAAGGGCAAAAAGATGGACATGTTCTTTCAGTGTCATACTGAAACATTTTAGAAGGTTGCACTCCTTTTGATCTCGCTAATTTTATTAAGAACTCAGACTCTGTGAAGTAACATACTAACTTGATAGTTTTTTGTTGTTGTTAGAAAACACATCTCCAAAGGTTATGGTTTCACTGCCCTGTAACCAATTTTGTACTAACCTAGCAACCTATGTCAAACTTTTTAAAAAATGTCTATAAATACTTTGTCCTTCAAATGCTTTTCGAAACACTTTATATTCCACTAGTTTGCTCATTCTTGAGTTGAAGAATCTTTGACATTTATTTTTAAGTTTGAATGAGTTACATTTTTAACTTTTTTAAAGCATTGTAACAATTGGGCAGGCTTAACATATTACTTGTAGGGATAAAAACTGGGGGACATGCCAAATTAGCCTTATTAGTGAAAAATAAATAATAAAGAGAAAAAAGTTATCTCAACATCTAAATAAACAGAGGATAAAAACAAGAACTATAGAAAGGTTGACAGGAAAAGGCCTTGATAATTTTGAAATGTTATGTGATACAGTAATCAACTTTTGATTTCCTTTTTATATACTTATTGCTATCAACAGGAGGTTTTTGGTAGCATAGATATATTAGGAGTTTGAGGAAAAAGTGGCATAGTTTTAAGTGAAGTTGGGCAATTAACAGGAAGATAAGGAAAACACATATTATAAACTTTCCACTTAAGAACACTGTTTCTAAAAAAGTTAAAATAAGGAAGCATGGTGACCACTAATGTTAACAATGAGAGTTTTGACAGAATTTGTGTGGAAATGCCTCGGTAACTTTGTCTTAAATGTCCTAGAGACCCTAATGTAGTTGATACTTAGAACAGATATATAATAGCTTTTAAAGATGTTTTTATTGACATACATTTGACATGTAACATTGTGTAAATTTAAGGTGTTTGACATGTTATTTGATATATTTATATATTATAATTCTCACTGTAGTGATAGTACTTCTATCACATCACATAATTATTTTTTTGTAGTGGAAATAATTAATATCCAGCCTCTTAACAATTTTAATATTTGTAATATAATATTGATAATGTTATAATACAAAGATTATAATGATTATAATACAATATTGCTGTTTCTACTATACTAAGCACTTGGGCTCCAGCACTTATATGAACACTAGTCACAAGTTTGTACACTTAAACAACAATTCTCCTATTTTAATGAGTCTGACTTTTTTTAGCTACCACATATAAGTGGTATCACACAGTATTTGACTTCCTTTGGTCTGTCTTATTGCAGCATAATGTCCTGAACTGATTTTCTTCTTCCTCAACGCTGAATAATTCTACTCTATGTGTGTGTGGGTATATATGTATATATGTCTACAATAAACACACATATCACATCATCTTTATCCATTTTTCTTAGGTTATTTCCATATTTTTAGCTAGTATGAACAATGCTGCAATAAATATGGGAGTGGTGATATGTCTTGAATATCTTATTTTCATTTCCTTTGGGTATATACCCAGAAATGGAAATGCTGGATCATACGTTATTTCTGTTTCTAATTTCTAGAGGAAACTCTACGTTGTTTTCCACAGTGGTTGAACCAATCTACATTCTCACCAACAGTATATAGTTTCCTTTACTCCACATGCTTGCCAAATGTGTTAACTCTTATCTTCTTGACACTGGCCATTCTAACAGGTATGAGGTGATATCTCATTATGCTTTTGCTTTGAATTTCCCTGATAATGAGCAATGTTGAGGATCTTTTGGAAAAATATCGATTTAGTTCCCCTGCCCATTTTTGAATCAGATTTGTTTTTGTTATTGAGCTGTGTGAATTATTAATGTATTTTAAACCCCTTATTTGATAAATAGTTTACAAAATTTTCTCCCATTCTGCAGGTTTCCTTTCATTTTGTTGATCATTCTTTTACTGAGCCAGTGGAATTGTTTATGATGAAATTTCCATGGCTAATTCTCATCTTAAATTTCTTAGGTAGAATTTGGAATTTTAACATATCTCTATAGTCAAGACTTGATTCTTTTTCTCAGACTAGATAGATTCTTGCACCTAGAATAGTAGCTCTGGCAGAACATCTTGCATTTCATGTTAATTCTATATTAGTACAATGTCCCTCAAGTGATGGACAATGGATTTTCCTGTTAAATTTAAAATACTCCGGTAGCTGCGACTCATGGTACTTTATATTTACATCACAGTGACACCTGAGAGAAATATAATAGTGTAATTATGAGGGTCAGGGGACTGCCTCATTCTTCTACCAATTTAAAATAGTTTGGGGGTATTTTTAGTCCAAAATTTTGTATTGTATTGTCTATTTTCCTTGATTCAGTCTCTTGACTTGCTCTGTAGTCTTTGACTAAAATTATTCAAGCTAAAATCGATATCATGGGAAAAACATGAGAAAACAAATTATAATTTTAGTTATTCAGTATGCCTCTCTGTCCAGTGAGCCTGGGAAATAGCCAGTCTAAATTAATGGTTTTAAAACTAAGGAGTTAAGAACTGAGTGTTTACCCCCCAAAAACAAAAACACTCATCTGAGAAGATATATCCACCCCTCTGTGTACTGAGACATTTTTTTTTTTAATGGCAAAGTGGCAAAATGACATTTTGCTATTTGTATCAACATGGATGCACTGACAGGATATTATGCTAAGTGAAATAAGTCAGACAGAAAGAGACACATACTATATGATCTCACTTTTATGTGGGATCTAAAAAAACAAAACAAATGAACAAAGAAATAAAAGCAGAAACAGACCCATAAACACAGAGAACAAACTGATGGTTGTCAGAGGGGAAGGAGGGAGGGGATAAGTCAAAAGGGGGAGGGGGAGGGGGAGGTACCGGCTTCCAACCATGGAGTAAGGCATATGAGTAAAAAGCACAGCACTGCAAATACAGTCAGTGGTGTTGTGATGGTGTTACATGGTGACAGATGGGAGCTACACTTGGGGTGAGTGTGGCGCTGAATCACTATATTGTTTACCTGAAACTAATATCAATTTGGGAGTCAAATACACTTCAATAAAATATGTACAATCAGCAGCTAGGAAGAAAAGGCTAATTCAACTGTAAGTGTTTCTTTTCCTCGAACCGAGTTCATATCACGCTTATGTCACAGGTGCTGATGCTGGGGCATGCGACAAACACTGGGGCCTGTCCTAGACATTTGATGTACATTTCTCATCCTCAAAGCAAACTGAAATATAGGAACTGCCATCTCTCTCTCTCTCTTTTTTCTTTTCTTTTCTTTTCTTTTCTTTTTTTTTTTTAATCACCTGTGAGGAAAGATTGGCCCAGAAAAGTTAGGCAAGTTGTATCTGAGGTCACACAGCCAACATGCAAATCTACCTCTGTCTGAATCCTCAGGCTCTGTTCTTTCCATCAAAGGCAAGGATTGGGACACCTGAGTTCTAGAGATGCTTTGTGGCCGGAATTAATATTTTACTTCTTTAGTCCTTTGTCTCTTTAACAGTAAGAGAATGTGGCCAGGCTGTCATGCCAAACATCCTTTCTAATTTGAAATGCAGATACAATGCATATTGCTTTGTTCACAGTGTATCATTTTTTGCGCTCATCACTAGAACCTTTAAGGAAAAAAGGGAAAGAAAAAAGTGGAGTTCACAATTCCTCTTAACTGCCTGGGCAGCTTGCTTTCCTCTCTGGAAAGTATGCCATATCACAGAGCCATTTTCTCCCACACTTTTACCGTATCAAAATGATCCTAGGATTGTCCTATTGACCCCATAGATGCACCTTTGGGCAGACTCACACTTTGTTGTATGAACAGGTAATCTTAAACAAAACGTTGTGTTTAAAATAAATGGTCTTAATAATCACTTTAAAATCCATACCTCTGAAACATCTGTACGTTTTTTGAAATATAATCCATTTAAAAATATTTTCTCATTTAATTTGAGAGTTGATGCATTTAATACACCCTTCATGAAGAACACTTCTTATCTCCTTAAGAATTGTTCACAAAAGTGTGTCAGGTAACTGGCAAACTCTGTGAAAATGAAATTAAAGCAGTAAGAAATAGATTGTGGTAAAAATAAAGAATTCGTTCTGGGGGGAAAGTTAAGATTGGACTTAAAATAATTTACATGTACCCACTCGGAGTGGAGTTTAACAAAATATGATTTATGGGCAAAGCATTTTTTGCTGCATAATTTATGAGGCAAGAAAGTGGAATATAGTCAGCATATGGTGACTTGGGTTTGGAGGAGAGAATTTAAGCATAGTAATTCAGCCTCTAGTTTATGCTATATTTCAATAGAATATCTGGCTTCCTTTGCTCCCTCCCATCCCCAGCACTCAACCCCCTACAGACACAAATGCCGTCACATCTTACACATTTTCTGCATTGCTTTCCGTATTCATTGTTCTCAACCTTAGAAAAGTAATGGCTTCTTATTATGCACTTTTCTTTCACATGCCTCAAGTGATGTGCAGGCAGTGTGCTTCACCGAAAATAAATAACTAGCAGGGCTGATTTGTTTTTATTTATTTATTTATTTTCAAATCCTGGCTTTCTTGGGGTCTTTTGTGAAGTAAAGAGAAAAGGAATAAGGAAAGTAGGTCTGGCAACTCTGTTTCATTATTTCAGACATACATGGCCTTCTATACAATTTGCTTATTGATCTCAATAATGAAGACCAGAAAATTACATCCTCTCTTGTCTGTGGAGCTATGAATCACAGATTGCTCAACCACTGTCAAATTAAACAACTTGCCTGTGCCTGATAAAGGATTCACATAGAAACTAAAATGATCATCAGTCTTCTGTTTAACCCACAGATCACTTTATGTTAAATAGAGTTAACATCAGGCTAGAGAGCTGTGCCCTCTCCCTCAAGTCAATTCATGAAACTGTCTTCCTGCTGAACCACTAGTGTTTCCATAAGGTTTGAGCCCTGTCTTTCTTGAAGATTATGCCTGATAATATCTTTTTACTGGACAAACAATGCTCAAAAACAAACAAAATAAAAACCAAGCCCTACAAAGAGCACTGTAAGACTGTGTTTCTCTCTGTAGGAAATCTCTCAACTAATACCAGAAATACTGTTTTCTAACTCTAATGCTTGAATATCCAAAGTCATTCCTAGATTTAGTCCATCAAATCCCTAAGATTGAATTCAGCCTGAGGCTGAACTTCAGAAGCGGGCCTTCTTTCTAAACCACACATTCGTACCAATGGCCTCTGGACTCCCAGTGTAACAACACCTGGAATTGTATTACTCATTCAAAATCCTATAAAGGAAAGCAAGTTTATGAAACTGATTCATCTGGTCCACTCTTCTCTTTAAATATGGAATGATGATAGAAAATACAATGTGAAATTTTAAGGTGAATTTTGCTTAAAACCAGGTAAGTCATTTGGGACAAGTTTCTTATATTTCTCAGCTCCACTTTCCTTATCTAAACCTGAGGGGTGTATAACATCTTAGATAATTTTCATACATTGAACTTTCTATATTTTAGTGTCTAGATAATTTCTGAAGCCCACCTTTATAATGGAATTTAATATATATATATATATTTCTAAAAGATTTCAATGAGCTTGAACAAGTTTCAAATTTACACTTACATTTATTTATGTAATTATTTACACAAATTTTAAATGTACTAGCTCTGCCTTTGAGATCTTAAACGGGGATTTTCATCTAAGCCAGGTAAATACTTAAATATTAACATACACCTGCTGAAACACAAATGAAATTCATTATCAAATTTCTTTTGGTTAAGAAGTTCTCCCACTTTGGGCCGCCTGGGTGGCTCAGTTGGTTAAGTGACTGCCTTCAGCTCAGGTCATGATCCTGGAGACCCGGGATCGAGCCCCACATTGGGCTTTCTGCTTGGCGGGAAGCCTGCTTCTCCCTCTCTCAGTCCCTCTATATTTTTTAAAAAAAAAATAAAAGTTCTCCCACTTTGTTGATCTCAATTTTCTAAGTTTCTGCTCAAACAGTCCTATTGAAGGCAAAGAATGTTAGCTGCCATCCTCTTAAAAATCCTTAAAATAAAAATTTCAACAACTGATTTCTATAACCTTGTCTCATCAAAGTAATAGAGATTATTTATTTAAATATAAAATCATTTGAATTAATTTTCATGTCTTTTAAAAGGCAAAAGCTACAATAGATAATATAGATGTCACCATGTATATATAAAGAATAATGTGGGCACCTGGGTGGCTCAGTCGTTGAGTGTCTGCCTTACGCTCAGGTCATGATCCTGGAGTTCCAGGATCGAGCCCTGCATCAGGCTCCCTGCTTGGCAAGAAGCCTGCTTCTCCCTCTCTCACTCCCCCTGCTTGTGTTCCCTCTCTAACTGTGTTTCTCGCTGTCAAATAAATAAATAAAATCTTTTTTTAAAAGTATTAAAAAAAGAATAATGTGTACAAACTGGATTGACTCTTCATATGAATTATCAGCTGATTATACAAAGAAGGAAGCTGGAACATTAAGAACAAAAATAACTATAAAGGCTTTGTCTGTAGGTCTGTCAGTGAATGCCCAAATTTAAATACAACAATGATAGATATTTTTTAAAAACTATTCAAAATGTTAAGACCCACAAGTGAAATTATTCAAAGCATTCACAACTTTTGTTATCTATCAAACAGCATCTTCTGTCTCCACATTAAAATGAAATTAAATTTATTTTCAAAAGGATGTTTATTCTTTGAAGCTTAATTTTTTAGTTGCCTAGGGACATGATTCATGTTCATATTTAAAAAGAAAACAAACCTCAAGTGTTATGTCATAGTGTGATATGTCATTAAATTACTATTAAAGATAGCTTATATGCAGTTTAAAGCCAGTTTTCACTAATGACTCTCATGGAGAACATGAAACCAGCAAGAACTCCTTATGGTAATGAATTTTCCTTAATTTTTAGGTCACTACAAAACCAATCGGATGATATCATACACTATCTACTGGAAGATTTTGATAAAACTTATATTTCCCATGTTAGAACAAGGTTGTATACACCTATACAAAGCAAAAGCTCCCAAATTTCCCTCGAATTCATTTTTTTAATTTTTGTTTTTGTTTTGTTTTTTAAAGATTTTATTTATTTATTTGACAGAGAGAAACACATCTAGAGAGGAAACACAAGCAGCGGGGAGCTGGAGAGGGAGAAGCAGGCCTCCTGCCGAGCAGGGAGCCCAATGTGGGACTCGATCCCGGTTCTCCGGGATCATGACCTGAGCCAAAGGCAGTCGCTTAACCAACTGAGCCACCCAGGTGCCCCTGTTTTGTTTTGTTTTTTAAAGATTTTATTTATTTATTTGACAGAGAGAAACACAGCCAGAGAGGGAATACAAGCAGGAGAAGTGAGAGAGGGAGAAGCAGGCTTCCCGCCGAGCAGAAAGCCCAATGTGGGGCTTGATCCGGGGTCTCCGGGATCATGACCTGAGCGGAAAGCAGTCGCTTAACCAACTGAGCCACCCAGGAGCCCCTAATTTTTTTTTTTAAAGATTTTATTTCTTTATTTATTTGACAGAGAGAAACACAGCTAGAGAGGGAACACAAGCAGGGAGAGTGAGAGAGGGAGAAGCACGCTTTCTGCCGGGCAGGGAGCCAGATGTGGGGCTCAATCCAGGGACTTGGGGATCATGACCTGAGCAGAGGCAGATGCTTAATGGCTGAGCCACCCAGGCACCCCAAGACCTCATTTTATTACTTCATGTCTCTTTCATCTGCATCATGCCCAAAGTATGATCAAGACTTTGTATTTTAGGGGCGCCTGGGTGGCTCAGTTGGTTAGGCACCTGCCTTTGTCTCAGGTCATGATCCCAGGGTCCTGGGATGGAGCCCCCCACTGGACTACCTGCTTTGTGGGAAGCCTGCTTCTCCCTCTCCTCTCCTAACCCTCCCCCACCTGATTCCCTCTTTCGATGTCTCTTTCTCTCTGTCAAATAAATAAATAAAATCTAAAAAAAAAAAAAAGACTTGGTATTTTAACTAACAAAACCCTTTCATCTTCCACTTCTTTCCTTTACTTTGGCATTAACCTGGAAAGACAATGCCATCATGCCTATCTTCTAGGCCACGACTAAGGGGATAACCTCTGGAACTTAGAATAACTTATTTTTATATTTAAATCCCAGGTTAGAAGAAAATCTAACTGACCCTTGGTATTTTTTTTTTTAATATTTGCACTAAATATGAAAACACTGCTCACCAGTGATGCTTTCAAGGAAAAATCTTTATCTCAAAGGGAAAATGTGAAAATGAATAAGGAAAACTTCATTCAAAAGGGAGTCAGGAAGCTATGAAGAGGGAACTCTCACTTACTACCCCCTGTTAGAGTTTACACAGTCCAGGAGGAAGAAAGAAGATTATCTATAGATCTGGAAATCGTGAGGGCCCCTCCCTACAGCCAAAGAGGAGTCACCACCACTTTGACCTCTCATTTTCCTCCCACAAACTTTTGTTCAAAACAACTTCTTCCAGCTTCCTCCTTCCCTCTACAAAAGGACACTTCTGTCTTTTGTTCTCCTGACTTGTCTACAGTTTGCCATATTTTGAGTGTCCTGAATTGCAAGTTCTTAGCTATTCTCAAATAAACTCATTTTCAGCTCAAAAACCTTTGTTGTTTAATTTTTAAGTTGGCCGCACACTGACTTACTGTGAGATATATTTGATTTTTAGCACAGTGCAAATAAACAAAACACAAAGTACCAAAAAAACACAAACTTCTAAAAGCTTTAACATGTGTACAACTTTTTTCTAATTTCATTTTGTTTTAAAGCACATTTTAAATGTAGTTTCCTAATTTAGTAACAATTGTCTAATTCATATAAAAATTAATAAAATAAAAAATAGATAAAAGATTTGGAAAGGAAGACACAAAATTGACAATATTAACATTCAATTTAATTTTTGAAATAGATAATACGAGAGACTACAAAGATAAACTACTAAAGCTTAGAAGTTTTGACATAGTTCCTAGAATATTATATATCATTATGAAATGATATTATATAAAACAAATAGTCCTTTAATGTGCTTATAATAATTGAAAAAGGATATCCACTTGAGCAACAATGGAAAAATTAGATCTAGATTAACCCCCCACCTAAAATCGCTAGAAACCATACAAATACATGTTTTAAAAAACAGTTTCAGAATTTGAACAGCAGGTAGCAAGGACAATCATCTTTCAGAAAAGAGAAACAAAGGAGGACACTTTAGGAGAGCCACAGATCAATGCCTGGAGAGTGTCAAGGCTACAATGTAAGGAGTGAAGACAAAACGGAAACTAGAGGTTTTGCTGAGTTGAGGAGTAGGTTTTGGTGCTCAGAGCAGATTATTGGGAGAGGGTGCTGCAAGGGAAGAGAATTGTGGAGAGCTGTAGAAGGGTGTCCTCAGATGCCTGCTGAGTACAGGTCTGAAATGCATGCACAGAAATTATAGTAGATGAAGAAACAAGCACCAAAAGGGAATAGTGTAACAGTTCTGAGAACTGACAAAGCCAGAGTAGAAATCCTTGCTGATTAAGGGGGCATTAGGCAGAGCCCTCAGAGGGAATGCCCTGAGTAATGGGGATAAATTAGCTATGAATTAAAGAGTAGTCTGTCTGATACTGCTGTAACAAAGCTTAAAAGCAACCCTGAAGAGTCGAAACTGATTATAAGAAAATTCATTATATCCCAGTTTACAGACCACTATATTTAAAGGAATACAATATTTTGTATAGTTTATTATATGTGTGTATATATATATATAGATATATAGATATAAATACTATATATACTATAGTATCACCGCAAGTTAGAATATGAAGGTAAAGATGTATGTTAGAAACTCCAGAGCAACTAGTAAGACTATTAAAAAAAAAAAAAAACTACAGCTAGTAAGCAAATGAGACAAGATAGGATAATAAAATAATCAATCTAAACTAAGGCAAGGGATAGAAAATAAGCAAAACAATGGCAATAAAAACATGTGAGACAAGTTGAAATAGATTATAAGATTTTAAGGTTTCAATCTAATTATATTGTAATGACATTATTATATGCAATACTTTAAATATTCCAATTCCAAAGCAGAGATTTGTCAAGGGGGATAAAAAAGACAAGAAATCCATTTTAGATATAAAGGCCATATATTCAGTAAGACAAATTATGGAAAAAGATACACCATATGTTAAAAATAAATGTCCAATGAATATATATGCTAAAACTAGTCAAAAAAGCACTGGAATAGGTATACTAATATCAGAAAAAGTAAAAAAAAAGAAAAAAATAGATTTCAGAGCAAAGAATATTACCAAAGATAAAGAGGTTAAATTCATAATAAGTTAAATCATTAAGAGAAAAAAAAACAAAAACAAATGAGATACTTTGGAGGCTCAGTCAGTTGAGCAAATGACTCTTGATTTGGGCTCTGGTAATGATCTCAGGGTCCTGAGATCTTGAGGCCTTTGTTAGGCCCCATGCTCAGCAGGCCTCTGCTTGGGATTTTTCCTTCTTCCTCTACCTCCAGCTCCCCACTCCACCCTCTGCTTACATGTACGCACTCTTTCTCTCTAAAAAAAAATTTAGAAAACCTGAATAACTCCATTTGTATTAAATCAGTTGAATTTGTGTTTAAAATATTTCCAAAAATATAAGTCCAGGCTAGGGTGGATTCACTAGTGAATACAGTTCAAAAAGAAATAAAGCAAATTGAATACATTTAAAGAAGAAATAAAATTAATTGTACACAAACTATTCCAGAAAATAGAAAAGGAAAATATACTTCTCAATGCATTCTCTGAGTTGAAAAACATAAAAACTTTAAAAGAAAATTAAAGACCAATATCTTTCAGAAATATAGACACAAAATCCTCAATAAGGTATAAGGAAATTGACTCAAGCAAACATAAAAATGACAATACATCACAATGAAAGGAGGTGCATTCCAAGAATGTTTGACTATCTCAACATTTGAAAATCAATGTAATTCAACATATTAACAGACCGTGTAAGAAAAAACATATGATTATCTCAAGAGCTGCAAGAAAGGCATGATAAAATTTAACACCCACTCCTGATTCTGAAAAATAACTCCCCAAAAATCCCTCAGCAAACTAATGAGAGATATCTACAAAAAGCAAACAACTTCTGCTAACATCATACTTAATGTTGAAAGATTATACACTTTCTCCCTTAAATTAGGAATCAAGGACATATACTCTCACCACTCCTAGTCAGCATGATGCTGATGTTGTGCAGTAAGCCAGAAAAAGGAATTAAAAATGAATAAATCGGAAAAGAACGTATAAAATGGTCTTTGTTCTCAGACAAGATGACCATATAGTAAATTACAAAGTATTTATAAAAAAGCTATGAGAATTAATATGTGAATCGGCAAGAATATGTGAATTAACAATATCACAGGATATAAGAATTCAAACATCATTGTATCTTTTCTGCTAGCACTGAACAATTTAAAAATGAATTTTAAATAAGTACCACTTAACAACAGCATCAAAAAATGTCATCAATGTAGGGATAAGTCTAAAAACATATGTGTAAGATTTAAATTACAAAACTATGAAAAAATGGTGAAAAATTTCGAAGAGCTCATAAATGAAGAGATACTGTATTCATGGACCTGAGACTCAATATTATTTGGATGTCAATTCATGCCAAATAGATCTACTGAGTCTGTTCAATGTCAATCAAAATCCCAAAAGGCTTTTTTTTTTTTTTCTTTGAGAAATTGATGAACTGGGGGCTCCTGGTGGCTCAACTAGTGAAGCATCTGCCTTTGGCTGAGGTCATGATCCTAGGAGTCCTGGGATTGAGCTCCCCACATCAGGACCCTGCTCAGCAGGGAAGTCTGCTTTTCCCTCTGCCCCTCACCACACTCATGCTCTTCCTCGTCCTCTGTCTCTCACACTATCTCTCTCTGTCAAGTAAATAAATACAATCTTTAAAAGTAATGAAATGAATTGCTTCCAAAACCGATGGAGAAATAACAAACCTAAAATAGCCAAAACAACTTTCAAAAAGAACAAAGTTGTATGAGACAAAACAAAATGCTGTGGGGAGAGAGAAACAGCAAACCAAAGTCCTAACAGAACACAGCAAATATGGCCTAGGTTGAGCAAAGCAAATTCAAACACAGTTTTGTGAGTTGAAACACAGATCTCCCCTATGTTAATGAGCTACCACTAGCACATACATGACAAAGTTATTGGATTATTTGTTCAACTTATGCTCTGGTGTAGAAGATTCTGTGTCATAAAAATGATATTTATTTTGCTGACTGGGAAAAGTTTCCAAGGCAAACACACACCTGTTGATAGATCATTAATTTAGTCGCTGTTCTCAGGTTTACTTAAAACTTATGATGGGAAAAAATTGATGACTTCTCAGAAGGGGGAAAAATAAGCACAAATAGAAGAGAAGGCATCGGTCGGACTTCAGAGGTTTGGTGTGGGTCTTTTGCTGCTGAAGAAAACGCACATGTGGATTTCCTGGCTGGATTTTCATTACAAAGAAACAGTGACCAAGGCACTGCTGAATGGAGCAGTCAGTGAAAAGTTCCCCTAAGGAGAAGTGCACCAGAAATCTGAAAGGAAAGCTGATCAAAATCAACTTTTCATGCCAATAATCTTCAATGCGTAGAGAAGAGAAAGCTTTCTATACCTCTGTTTTTAAAGCAATAAAGGACAGCACACCAAAAGCTAATCATTGATGACACCCGTCTTTATCATTGTTTTGGAAAGGCGGTACACATTTTATTTGCACGGCATTATTCACAAAGAATAGTAACTTCAGCCTTGCAGAACTTTAATTCTAAGTCCTCACCATCCAGCATTGCTCAGATTTATGAACTATTAATAAATAAATTAATTAATCTTTCCTGTCTCTCCCGTTGCAGCTCTGCTGTGGGCGCTGGGTATGGTCAGTGAGTCACAGCTGGGTCAGCGGTCCATGACTGCATCTCCCCCCAGGGAGCTGACTGCTAGCCCCTGCCTGTGCCCCTTTCCCACATGAACTTGCTCTCTGCCATGTAGTTTATATTTTAAGTCAAATGATTCCAAACATATCCTTTAACATTTCTATAAAATCTGTATAGTTCTTTTTGTGTGACAGAAATACCCAGAAAAAGTTAAATCTATATAAGTAGAGAATCTTTACTCTGAGACTTTTCTTAAATTCACAGTCACCCATATGCCAAGTTGATTTACTGTTCCTGATTCAGGGACTCTACTGTTTATGACTCAGATAATTTTTGCCCTCATGGAATTTGCTTACTGAACATTCGAGTGACTACTCCTTTGAACCCAATTATCAACTTCTCCCTAGTTTATATATTCCGCTTTTCACCAGGTACATCAAAGATTATAG
Organism: Spilogale gracilis; assembly: GCA_004023965.1. Taxonomy (NCBI): domain Eukaryota; kingdom Metazoa; phylum Chordata; class Mammalia; order Carnivora; family Mephitidae; genus Spilogale; species Spilogale gracilis. The sequence continues at coordinate 107,497 of PITA01004661.1, forward strand.
ATGTTTCATAAATTGCTCTTGATTTTATTAGTTGGAGAATATTCTTCATATTGCAAAAGAGTTCATTATAGTTAATGAATGAGGACCTTTGTATCTTAAGTTTTAACTGTTCAATCGATTAACTATAAAAATACATTTATGGAGATTTCTAATCTTCTCCACAAGCTTTATCAAATGTACATGATAATATTCCTGCCTTGATTTATCTGACCTGCACTCTTCTTGTTTTTTTGTGTTTTATTTGTTTTTTGGTTGTTTAATTTCAGATTTCTTGGCCGTAATCTTCCTTTTATAAATTGGTGTCTCTGGAGGTTCTAACCTAAACTGTATTCTTTTCCCAGTCTTTACATCCTCTCTGGGTGATTATCCACTTAATTGTTTTTGATTACTATATATTATTATCTCCAGTGTCCCAATCTTTATGTCTACCTGTTCTTTTTTTTTCCCCTGAAGTTTAGAAAAAGCTGTCTGCTTGATCAAGCAAGCATGGGATGATCCTGCATGTATCTCCATCTCAACCTATTCAAACTGAATGCAATACCCACATCCTCCCTCTCTACACTTGCTTAGCCCAAAGTGTTCTCCATCTCAGTGAGTGGCATCCCAGATGCTCAGATCAGATTTCTGGTGCCAACTCTTTGCTCTTTCTCATCCCACACTCTCCATTCCAGCAATCACAACATCTTGTCATCAGTAGATAAACCAGCCCCAGTACTTCTTCCCCACTGCCATTACCACATGTCATGCTGTCATCATTTCTTGTAGCCTCACTGTAATTTTCCCTCCTTCTTCTAACTTGGCCCTGCTCCAATCCATTTGGCACAATGTAGTCCAAGTGATTCTTATAAATTTCAAATATGATCATGCCCTTCCCTTGCTTGATACCAACCAATGATTTCTTGTGGCTCTAAAGTAAAATCTACTTAGGATAGTTTATAATTCCTACATGTCTCTATTCCAATCTTACCTTTCTAACCTCATTTCTTTCCCACCAAGATAGTTTTGAACTCAACAGTCCTACTATGGTGAGTTATTTTCATTCCTTAAATATACTATTTCTTACTTTCAGCATCTGCTGTTGATTCTGGTTGGAATACTCCTGACATCCCCTTCCCTGCCCGTGCCCACTTCCAACTAACTAATCCCACTTATCTTTATTTTTCACAATCATCTTAGATATAATTTCTTCTAAGATTTATTCTTTTGTTGCTCTAAGCTGATCTAAATGCTTCTAATGTGCTTTCTTTATTTCACAGATCAATTTTTATACTATGTTTCAATAATACTTAACATTTTTTTTCTTTGCTATACCTGAAAGATGCCCCCCATCTAACTTATTGCTACTGAGATTCTCTCTCTCTCTCTCTCCCTCTCTCTCTCTCTTTCTGTATATTGGCATACAATGTTACATTTAGTTACCTGACTAGTTTATACATTATGCTATATTAACAAGTATAGCTATCATCTGTCCCATTACATTGCTATTACAATATCATTGACTGTATTCCTTATGTTCTGCCTTTGTTCCCATAATTTATTCATTCCATAGCTAAAAGCCTGTATCTCCTACTCCCCTTCACCCATTTTGCCCAACTCCCTACCTCCTTTCCTTCTGGCAACCGTCAGTTGGTTCTCTGTAATTATAGGTCTGATTCTGGTTTTTGTTTATTTTTTTTAGTTTCCACTTATGAGTGGAATCATATGGTATTTCTTTCTCAGTCTGACTTATCGCACTTAGCATAAGGTCCGTCCATGTTGTCTCAAGTGACACAATCTCATCCTTTGTATGGCTGTGTAGTATTTCACTATATATACATTATATATGTGTGTGTATGTGTATATGTATATGCTCGCACACACAAACACCCATATTTTCCTTATCTATCGATGAATACAAGTTAAGTTTCTTCCACATCTTGGATATTATAAAAAATGCTGCAATAAACATAGGGGAGCAATTCTTTTCAAATTAGTGTTTTCATTTTCCTTGGGTAAATACTCAATAGTGAAATTATTGGATCATGTGGTATTTTTAATATTTTGAGGGATTGCCAGGTTTTCCACACTGGTTGTACCAACTTGCATTCCCACCAGCAGTGCACTAGGGTTCCTGTTTCTCCACATCCTCACCAGCACTTGCTATTTCTTGTAATTTTGATATAAGTCATTCTAACTGGTACAAGATGATATCTCATTGTGGTTTCAATTTTCATTTCCCTTATAATTAGTGATATTGAACATCTTTTCTGTGTCTGTTGGCCATCTGTATGTCTTCCTTGGAAAAATGTCTATTTAGGCCCTCTGTCCATTTTTTTAATCAGACTGTTTCTTGTTAGTACATGAAATTTCAGGTGTGCATTAAGGGAAGCAAAACACACACCAAAGATGTCGGGTGTGTGTCCACATAATTAATTTCTGCAGGAATGAGACCAGATTTATTAGAATTGTGCTTAAGAACAGTAAAGAGCTTAAAAAATATTAAAAGCCCTAAAATATGCATATAGAAAGTCTAATTCTGGGAATGCATGCTGGAACTATTAAGAATTAGCATCCATATTTAATTTCACAGCATTTTATAATGGTGAAAATTGTGAACAGCTTAAATAATAATACAGGATTGATTTATTAATATTTGTTATATTTATATAATGAGCTAAAAACAAACAATAAAAACTATATATTTGAAATATATTTATCGGTATAAAATATATTTCAATGATACATAATAGCCAAATAATATTGCCAAATGGTATGCATATGATTTTATATGTTAAATTATATTTAGTTACTTAATATATCATATAAAAAAGACCAGGCACTAATATTTGATCTGATTCACAGGGTTTGTCACCCAGGAATAAAATCATTTTTTAAATATTCTCTTCATGGCTTTTGTCTTTGGTTATTTATTTATTTATTTTTTACTCTGAGAGTCTGTTTCAGATGTCATAAAATATTTCAAAATATTAAGGAATGTGGGAGCCATACAGGACTCTAGCTCAAATGTTTACTGAGATCTTCATTCATCACTTTTCCATTAACCTAGATTTTTCCCAGGAGGACTGCCCAATTACCTCGTATCAGCAGAAGGTTCTTCTAAAGAAACTGAAGGGAAGAGTTATATGCTGTCTTGCAGCAGTTTCAGACTTTCAGAGTTTGATGTAAACCATGGATATTTCCTGAAGGATAGTGTCTTGTTAATGGAAGTGCACTCTTGTTTGATCAGGTGATAACCAAGGGTATGGTGTCAACAAGATTAAACACATAATCCATGGCTGTACTGTTACAGTAGGAAGTACTGTAAGCTTGAATCATTTTCATAACCATAATTTGCATGACAGGGTTTTTCAGTAATAGCTAAAGAAAATGGGGGCTTTTTAATACTTTTAAAATACTGGACTTATTTTAGAAGAACGTTACTGTCAGTGTTACTAAAATTTAAATGATCATTATAAAAGTTCTTACAGAAAAATCCTATCCAATTGTGTCATTTAAACTCATTGTCGTTAAACTTTAATTAAATCCCTTCTGAGACTTCTACTACAAATATACTAGTGAGGATTTGTTGCATACCTTACCAAAACTTTTGCTTTAGGATAAAACAGATATTGAATAGTTCAGACTAAAGGAGCTCTAAGAAATCGTTAGTGTGATTCATACAAAGAACCTACTGAAGTAGGGATTCCTGAAAGGACAGTGGTATCTTTTAAGAGCTCACTGCAGTAACAAAAGAAATGTAATGACTCTACTGAAATAATATTCAGCTTCCAGTAAATTTGTCTGCCAACTTATTCTGCTAAGGGATGTCATAGCAATAATCTTCTTCTTTAAAATGAGCAGTAAAATAAATTAATATAAATGTATGTAAAATCATGTCTGTTTCTCAAACTTCAGGGTGCTTGGTTTGTTAAACAATAGCTACGATTTCTATTTTGATGGAGACCCTGATAAAATCCGTCCAGATTCATTCACTGCTTAAGTTCCTCTCAGGGAGTTGAGAGAAGTATTTCTCCAGCCCCAAGAACTCATCCAGGCTCAATAACTCCCTGTAGGCAGAACCTACTAGCCAGTAATGCAGGAACATGAGAGACCTCATGGATCTACATGGAGTTGGTCCCTCGTCCTGGAGTCTGTACACAGATTATCCAAAGACATGTGATGGTATCCACATAAATAGTGACTGACTTGCTATGATTCATCTATTCTGTAGCCTTCAAACATGCCACAGAGGTCCTTTCTGCCACTTATGTGCTAGACCTGCCCATTTTATCTTCTACCTGTTTTTAGCCACTACTCTCTGTGCTTCCTTTAATAATTCTGAGATAGGCAGTCATTCCTATCTGACATTTCCAGAAAGTAAAATATATATTTACGTGTAATAAAAAAATTAGGAAATGAGTAGAGATGCAAATAACTTAGAGGGTAGTAATTATTCTTTCATTTCCCAGTTTCCCACTACAGTTGATTTCCACGTTCATCTTCAACTTGAGCTTTTACAATGATAATGCAATGTTGATTCACAGACTTAGATTACATGAAGATAAAATAGCCTATATTGGATGCTACAGTCAGCCCAGGTGCCTCCTCAGCACTGAAGGACATAGTCCCTCAGCTACTTAGAGGACTGCTGAGGACAGTCCTCAACTATCAATTCTCTTGGAATTGATTTCTGGTGAGGAAAGCTATACCTGTCGATGCCATAATCCCTTGCTTAGGGCAGCTTTTTCCCAATTATGACCGATACACCTAGTCATCTAGTTCGTATAGAGCTAGATGTAGCTTCAGGTTGGAATAGATACAAATTTGTGGGTGGTGATGAATAACCTGGAGAAATAGTCAGGGGCCTAGAGAGACAGAGATGAGATCACAGACAAGGATATCTGGAGTAAGAGCATGTAGCTGGAACTATGGGAGTGGGTATAATGTATGAAAATCTTTGAACTGCATTTTAACACCCACCAGAAAGCATCTGGGCTGAAAAGGACAACAAAACCAAAAGCCTCAGCCAGCTTCTGTCACTGACAATGTTAGTGGTAGCATAAAGGATACATAAAGGGAGTAGTTTTGGTGTAAGGGATAGAGACGTACATGGGGTTCACAGCAGAGGCTCCCTCTCATTTAAGCTGGTCTAGCTCTTGGTGCTACTGAACCAAGTATCAACCTACCAGAAACAAAGTCTAAATTTTCGTCCCCATTATCACAGCATTCGTTGAGGAGATCAGCTAGCGACCTGGTGCAAGTTGCCCACAATGTACTCCTTTCTTCCTGGAAGAGGCAGTGATTTATCCTGACAGTCACAGAGAGATATTCTGAATATGGACTTGCTTTCCTACCTGCAGGGTCTCAGCTAACATCACTTTCTGAGAGCTTTCAATGATAGTCATTTCATTTATTGTGTCAATCCAGGGGACCCACTTTATTTTATTTTATTTTTTTAAAGATTTTATTTATTTATTTGACAGAGAGAAACACAGCCAGAGAGGGAACACAAGCAAGGGGAGTGAGAGAGGGAGAAGCAGTCTTCCCACCGGGCAGGGAGCCTGATGCGGGGCTCGATCCTGGAACTCCAGGATCATGACCTGAGCCCAAGGTAGACGCTTAACAACTGAGCCACCCAGGCGCTGCCAAGGGACCCACTTTAAAGCAAAGCAGGACCATCAGTAGGGTACCTGATGATAGGATCTAGCAGTCCTATAGGATCTCCATGCCACACCACTCAGAAAAGAGTGACAAAATAGCCTTTGCAAACACAGTGGAGGTGCAAACTCAAGTATGTTTCCCGGTGAGATGTAATAACATCTTCCAGGATACAGCATATACCCTAAATCAATGATTATGGTATGGCTGCATGTCCCTAATAAGTAGAATACATAGGTGAGAAACAAGGAGCAAAAGTAGAAGTGGTGCCTTTATCAACAGTCTTAATTACCCCTTTAAGAAATGTGTGCTTCTTTTTCTGAAACTCTAGGGTCTGTGGTTTTAAAGATCTTTGTGCCCAAAAGGATAATGTTTCTGCCACAGGCACTTCATCATCTCATTGAAATTTAACCTATGCTAGCTACCTGGGCACTTTAATTTTTTATGGCAAGGGACCAGCAGACAAGAAAATAAGTCACCCTCCTGATAGCCGTAATCAACCCTGATTGTCCACGGTCTTCCATCGCAGAGGTAGAGCTACTACTATAGGGAGACTGTGATGGACTGGATGTCTGTGCACACCTGAAAGTCACGTGTTGAAATCTAACCCCCGGTGTGATGGTATCTGGATGTGGGGCCTTTGAAAGGTAATAGATCATCAGGGTGGAGCCCTCATGAGTGGGATTAGTGGCCTTATAAAGAAGACCTTAGAGAGATCCCTCACCCCTTCCACCCTATTGAGGATACAGCGAAGACAGCATCCATGTATGAACCAGGAGGCAGAGCCTCATCAGACAGTAAATCTGTTGCTGCCTTGATGTTGGGCTTCCCAGTCTCCAGAACTGAGAAATAGATGCTGTTGTTTAAGGGCACAGTCCCAGTCTACAGTATTCTTGTTCTAGTACCCCAAACAAAAAGGCATATGTTGGACATTCAGGTAATCCACTTTTAGAAAAACTCTGACAATTTGTGTTAGTAAATGGACATGTTTGACAGCCAGAGCCTGAGGAAAGTATAATACCCAGGGCCTCATATCATCAGGTGATCCATCTAGAAGAGTGGAGGTTATATCTGAGGGTTAAGGGAATCTGGAATGCATAGTAGAAGATAGAAACTGGGTATCAGGTGTGACCTTGAGAACAGCTGCAGTGATGAGGTCTGTAATTTTCCTCCAGGAAGCCCCCTGGAATTCTTGAAGGTCCTGCTCAAAACTTATGACAAAAGTCATGACAAAGAAGTAGAATACACATAGCAAGGAATGAACTGCAGTTGATGTTGCTGTAGTTACCCAGACCTCTTTCAGACTGAAGGACCTATGTCTACATTTCCTGCTGATTGCACTAGCTCTTGAGCCTCACCAAGACTGCCCTTGATTGAAGAAAGCCTCTCACCCAAGATAGCACTGTCTTCCCAGGGACAACCTATCCAATGACTGGCTGAAGGAGGTACATAAATTCCCACTGTCTTTCCCTGAACTTGAAATCTAAAGGGCCATTCAAACTTCAGAGATTCTCATCAGGTTAGCTGAAGAAGCTGAACTTCTCACTCTTCCTAATCTTGTTTCTTTCTTTACCCCACAGGTGTTAATTTTAAGACCATTCACCAATAAATCTCCTGTGTGCTCCTCTCTGCCTCAGAGTATTTCCCAAGAACTTCCCCACATTAATGGTTTTGACTGTGAGACTACTATGCAGTCGGGCAACACAACTCTGGAACACTCTCCAGGGAACTCAAATTCCTGGACTCTACACTAGGAAGCCTGCCTTTTTTGTGGGGTCAAAGGCTCTACAGAAATCATAGACCTACTCCAAATGACTCTTCCTTCTCAGCCCAAGTTTTGACTCCATCTCTCTGGCTGGGAGTGTACTTTCCACACCACTAACTTGAAGACTTCAGTTCTCCATCTTCCAAAAAAGATCACAATTTTTCTATCAGTTTTTCTTAGAGCAGTACTGCCCAGTAGAAATCCAGGGCAAATCACATGCATAACTTATAATTTTCTAGTATCTACATTCATAGTTAAACATGTGAAGCTAATTTTAATAACACAATTTAACCAAATTTATCCAAAATGTCATCATTTTAACATGTAGTCATTATAAAAAAATATTAATATTTCACATTTTGGGGGGTACTAAGTTCATTGTATCTGTTGTGTATTTTATTCTTATCCCGTATCTCATTTCTGGCTAGTCATATTTTCAGTGCTCAAAAGGCACATGTAGCTAGTGGCTGCCCTTTTAGACAGTGCATTTTTTAGGGCCTTAGCTGAATCAATCACCTGTCTCTGAGGAAGAAAGGACTCAATATTCATATGCAGATTACCGTAGAGTGAGAGCCCTACATCAGACTCAGGGTGTCAATGCTTGCTTTAATATGGTAATCTTTACCAGGAGACTCACTCCAAACAGGAGTCCAGAATTTGATTTGGAGTGCACTTTGGGGCCTAAATTTTAGGGTGTAGGCTTGACCTGCAGTGTTATGGTGGTTAACACACTGAAGGAGTGGTTGAAGACCTTGTGACTGAGTCATGACAGACACCTTTAATTATAAAATAGTGTGTTGACTCTTCCTGGCTTTTAGATGATGTATCTGTTGGAGTCATGAAGCTACCTCTCTTTAACACTGGGAGTTAAGTTCAAGATCCTTTCTTTGATTCAAATGCTACGAAATCATGTTATGTGACCTATGGAAATAGATATCAAATACTCTATTAAAGAAACGAATTATGTCATTTCATGAAGTCATCTTATTAAGGATGACTACAAAACCCATGAAATAATCACTTTCTAAATTTATATGACTTAGATTTATTATTATTCTTAAACTAACTTTTTAAGAAAGTAATTTTAGTTTTTGGTATAAAAATAATAATTACACATTAAATTATACTAGACTTGTGTTATGACTCTAAAGTTCTATTTGCTTGAACATATTTGGGTAGTAACACTACGATGTTTAAAACTGCTGCCTGGGTTCATATCCTAGGATCACTATTTAGTAGCTGTGTGACCTTAGGCAGGTTACTGAATCTGTGCATTTGAGTTTCTGTCCTATATTTGTAAAAATTAAAAAAAAAAAAATACCATGCCTTCCTTTTAGGGTTGATGTGAAGATTATATGAATCAGTAGATAAAAGGCATTTAAGAAGTGCTTGGCACCGAGGCTCCTGAGTGGCTTCGCTGGTTAAGCATTGGACTCTTGATCTCAGCTTAGGTCATAATCTTAGGGTCCTGGGATCAAATCCCACTTTGGGATCTGGCTTAGTAGGGAGTCTGCTTGAGATTCTGTCTCTTCCTCTCCCTCTGCCCCTCCCCCCAACTCACTCATACACATACTTTCTCTCTCTCAAATAAGTAAATAAATCTTTTCTTAAAAGAAAAAGTGCTCTGCACAGAGTTAAGTTCTCAATCCATTATTATATGTGTAGGACAATGAGAAGTTGCACTTGGATCACTGCTTGAACAGACATTATCCCATTTAATTCAAACAATGACCCTGGGATATAGCTGCCTCCACTTTACTTATGAGGAAAACTAATGCCAGAGAAATGGAGCAATTTGTTTAAGGTCACACACACACAGCAATCAGGGTAAGGCAGCCAAGTTCAAAGCCAGTGGACACAATCCAGTAGCTATCTTAGTATTGTTTCCTAACCTTCCCCCCTGCCCTCATATTTATTATGGATCTTTCAGTCTGGCCATGTCATCTATTTGGTCCATTCTCCAGAAGTCAGGAGATTAGATCTGAATCTCAGTCAATCTTGTCCTTGATGCAACAGGAAACTGAAATCCTTTCTTAGAATATATATCAATAAAAAGCTTGGTTCTTCCAGAGGCCCCGGGAGCCGTATTTGAGTTTCTTGATGAAATACCTGTTCTAGCTTAAACCACAGATATTGCTTCTGATTTTTTTTATTCAAATGAGTTTGCATACTTTTATTCATCTGAGAACAAGATTTTCTGCAAATCCATCTGAGACCCTACAATATATGCATGTGGATTTGTATTAAAAATAAATTCACCGCTCTGCCCTTCAGTCTTCCCTCAAAGTCTCAAGAATATCATATTTTGTTACCTCATGGGCTGAAATCCTTTTCTCTGTTATAAAATAAAGCTGCACATTTAGTCACATATAGTTTCCAAAGTATCACAGAGTTGTTTCCTCTGCAGCTAGATTTAACTTTCAAGATCCAATTAAATGGTTTATCACACTGTATTTAACATTATATCATTATTGCTTTATATTAGACATCCTCCTTTGAGCTGAGTCAATCAACAGTAAAAATCTATCTTTTAATAAAAATTTCTAAAACACACAAAATTAAAAATCTATTAAAGAGAAGCTCTTGATTTACCAGAATCCATTTTTCAAAGGAACATTTCATTAATTTTCCTATCATAGAATACAACATTCTGAACTGAGGGATATCTGGTACCTCTTCATTAACAGAAAATTACCAAACATAGTCATGATGCTTGATAAAACTATAAATGATAAATTCTTAGAAACTATAGGCAGATAATGATAAATGTCAACATATATAAGAAAGGAGAAATATGCTTAGCTATATCCTAATCTATTAAAAATATATTTCTAAAACTCACAAAAACTATAGATTTATGGTTTATAAAAAAGAATTTAGGTTTATAAAAATTTAAAAGGAAAATAAGTTTAATTATTTAGATAAAATATTGTGAAATGGAGTTAATATCATTTTTAATGTTTCTGGACTTCTTTGTAAGGGCTAATTTTTTTTAAAAGATAGAGAAACTGCAGTAGGCTGTCATCAGGAAATTCAAATAAAAACCACAATAAGATGTCACTAGGATGGTTATAATAAAAAAGATAGATAATATCATGTACTGACAAGGATGCAGAGAAATTGGAACCCTCTTATATATACTGGTGGAAATGTAAAATGGTACGACTGATTTGGAAAACAAAAAATCTGGCAGTTACTCACATGGTTAAACATAGAGTTATGATATGATCACGCAATTTCACTCCTCCATGTATACCCAAGAGTAACAAAACATATGTCTACACAATCATTTACACATAAATGTTCACAGAAGCATTATTCATAATCACCCAAAGTGCAAAGCAAATGTCCATCTGATGAATGGACAAATCAATGAGACATATCCATATAGTGAAATATTATTTGGTAATAAAAAGGAACTAATTACTGACACAACATAAGCGAAGCTTAAAAGCATCATACTAAGTGAAAGAAGTCAATCACAAAGGACCACAAATTGTGTGATTTCGTTTATATCATGTTGAAAACAGGCAATGTACAGAGTCAGAAAATAGATCAGTGGTTGCCTAAGATTGGGGAACATAAGGTTTGGGGGGGTGAAGACTAAGGAGTACAGTGTTTCCTTTTGGGGTAATGAAAATTTCCTAGAATTGCCTATACAACTCAATGAATATATTAAAAGCAATTAAATTGTACTCTTTAAGGGGTGCCTAGGTGGCTCATTCAGTAAAGCATCTGCCTTGGGCTCAGGTCATGATCTCAGGGTCCTGGGATCAAGTCCCATTTTGGGCTCTCTGCTCAGAGTCAGGGAGTCTGCCTCTCCCTCTGCCCCTTTCCACTGCTTGTGTTGTCTCTTTCAAACAAATAAATAAAATAATAAATAAATAAATAAATTATATTATTTAAATGGGTAAATTGTATGGTATATGAATTATGCCACAACAAAGTGTTTTTGTTTTGTTTTGTTTTGTTTTGTTTTATTTTAAAGATTTTATTTACTTGACAGAGAGAAACACAGCCAGAGAGGGAACGCAAGCACCGGGAGTGAGAGAGGGAGAAGCAGGCTTCCCACCGAGCAGGCAGCCCGATATGGGGCTCGATCCCGGATCTCCAGGATCATGACCTGAGCCGAAGGCAGTCGCTTAACCAACTGAGCCACCCAGGCGCCCCCAACAAAGTTTTTTTTTTTAAAGAAACCACAAAGTAGATCACTATTAAATTGAAAAAAAATCTTTTTTCCTACAGATTTGTGTGAATGTCTTTCCAAAGTCTATTGTATGTAAGACATTGAATTAATATAAAAGGACTTAAACAATTGTAATTATATTTTACTAATTCTTAATCAAAATATATGCTAGGTATATGGCATTTAGTATATAATTACTCCCTGCATGGGTTACAATGTTTTTAAATAGTATTCAAATAGTATTTGAATTTAAAGTATTTGAATGTTGAAAGGACATAGAAGTATGTCCTTTAAAATAATTAAGCATATGTATAGTTATTTCAAAGATGTTCATTAATATCATTTTTTCCTTTTTATTTAATTTTATTTATTTGACAGAGAGAGGCACAGACAGAGAAGGAACACAAGCAGCGGGAGTGAGAAAGGGAGAAGCAGGCTTCCTGCTGAGTAGGGAGCCCCACACAGGGCCTCAATTCCGGACTCTGGGACCATGAGCTGAGCTGAAGGCAGACGCCCAATGACTGAGCCACCCAGGTGTCCCTCGTTTCTAATAGTAAAAATTTGAGACAGCCAAAATGTCCAACAATAAGTATAAGTTTAGACAATATCACAACATTACGCACACATTTTTAAAAGATTTTAGAAACAGTGACTAAAATGGAAGTGCTTATAATACAGGATGTGGTGAATAAAACAGTTTTGTTTTTTTTTTAAGGATTTTATTTATTTATTTGAGAGAGAAAGTGACAGAGAACATGAGAGGGGAGAGGTCAAAGGGAGAAGCAGACACCCCACGGATCTACCAGCCCAATGTGGGACTCGATTCTGGGACTCCTGGATCATGATCTGAGCTGAAGGCAGTGGCTTAACCTACTAACCCACCCAGGTGCCCCCAAAACAGATTTTAAATGAATATATACAGTATGATCCTTTTTTTATTAAAGATACGCTCAAAACAGTGATCTGTTAATAGCCGTGATTATCTCTGGACTGTAGAATGATTATGGATGCAGGCTTTCTCTTTCATCTATCTATATTTACAAGTCTTTCTCAAATGTATATCCGTTGATTTGGTAATCAGGAAGACATTTTTAATTGTTTTTTAAGTAACTAAATAGCATTTTAGTGTTTACAGCAACCAGCACAAGGCCCTGTATCACTGCCCCAATATTTCACCTGAGGGGTTAGCTCAGGTTACCCTGAAAAGAAAAAAAATAAGAGATGGTAAGCCTATATATTAGGTAAACCTAGCATATATAAAAAGGCAGAGGAGCAGTCTTATCTACCTGTTTTTCCATGAGGACACTAGATGATTCATCATGGACTGATGGTACTTAACATTATTCAGGCTGTTTTCATCCATCACTGTGTAGTCCATGAAAACCTCCTACCATCCTCATACTGTGGACTAAATGACAGACTGTGTTTCAAACAAGGCTCCCAGTTGTAAACAACAACAACAACAGCAACAACAGGTTTGGCTATTCGAAGCCAAAGGAATAGTCTGAAAGTATGCAGAGGGCTCAGAGAATGAATACGAGGTAAGAGAACCTGCCTAGAAAACCAGCAAGAATCAAAGGGGATCTAGAAGTTAAGAAGTAAAAGATTCCTGGATGGGATATCACCACCCTGGTGCCCTGACAAGAAAAGCCCTTGTCCTAAGCTCTGGGTTTTATTTATTTATTCTTTAAGATTTTATTTACTTATTTGACAGAGAGAGCCACAGCAAGTGAGGGAACACAAGCAAGAGGAGTGGGAAAGGGAGAAGCAGGCTTCCCGCTGAGCAGAGCCCCTGA
>PITA01004662.1:0-120716 GCA_004023965.1 Spilogale gracilis
GTTCCATTTCCATGATGTATCATTCCAAGAATGGAACGATAATGCTAACCAGGAAGCTCTTGTATTATATGGGGCTAGCTCTTTACTGCCTATTCTTATGAGGAAAAAAAATGGAAAAAAGTGGCAGCATTGAATGCCCCCCAAACATTCCAGAAGGGGTTTTGGCTGCATAACAAATGTGGGCCCTATTCTTCTCTTCAATTAGCCTCTTCTATAAAGAGGTTTCAGGGCTCTTGGTTGTTAAGCATCTGCCTTCTGCTCAGTTCATGATCCCAGAGTCCTGGGATCAAGCCCCACATCAGGCTCCCTGCTTGGCAGGAAGTTTGCTTCCCCCACTTCCTCCTACTTGTGTTCTCTCTCTATTTGTGTTTCTCTCTGTCAAATAAATAAATAAAATCTTTGAAAAAAATAAAAAGAAATTTCTAACAAGTTTTTAGAGGATGAACAAATTCACTTGTGAAATATATACATGTATGTAAAGAGAAGGAAGGTAATTTTTTGATGAATCAAAGTATTTTTATATTATCCCAAATTAAAATTTAAGAATGCAGAGGAATTCTAGGCCTACTTGATCATTCTCTTACAATGTCTCTTGAAGAGTATTTCTTAATTTTAAGGAAGTTCAACTTTTCATTTCATAACTCATGCTATTGGCTAAACCCAAGGTCACCTAGATTTTCTTCTATGTTATCTTTTAGAAGTTTTATAGTTTAACATTTTATTCTTGGATCTATGATCATTCTAAATTAATTTCTGTGAAAGGTGAAGGATCTGTCTAGATTTTTTTTAATGTGGATGTTTAGTTGTTTCAGCAGAATGTGTTGAAAAGACTAACCTTTCTCCACTGAATTATCTTTCCTCTTGTCAAAGATCAGTTTGCAAAGACTAGATTAGGGGCACCTGGGTGGCTCAGTCAGTTAAGCATCTGCCTTCGGCTCTTGTCATGATTCCAGGGTCTTGGGTTTGAGACCTGCAACGGGCTCCCTGTTCAGTGGGAAGCCTGCTTCTCCCTCTCTCATTCCCCTTGCTTGTGTTCCCTCTTTCACTCTGTCTGTCAAATAAATAAATAAAATCTTCCAAAAAAAAAAAAAAGAAAAAGAAAGACACCAGATCAGATATTTGTGTGGGTCTACTTCTGAGTTCTCTATCCTATCCCATGATCTATTTGTCTATTCTTTCTCCAATACCACATTATCTTGACTACTGCAACTTTACAGCAAGTCTTGAGGTTGGGTAGTGTCAGTCCTCTACTTTATTCCTCCTCATCATTGTGTTGGCTATTCTAGGTCTTTTGCCTTTCATGTAAACACTAGTATGCAATTTTCAGTTCATAATTTTGTATTCTTTGTCTAAAGAGGGCAAATAAAATTCTATAAACTACAGATACCAGAATTTATGTTACAATTCAAGCCACAGGGTAGATTTAAACGTGGAGAAAGAAAACAGAAGGTGAGGCCTTGATGTATATCCTCACATAAGCAAAAGAGATGAGAAACAAGAACCAGAAGAAAAAAGATTGAGATCCTCCAAGTTGCTCAACAATTTTCTTTTAAGATTTTATTTATTATTTGACAGACAGAAACACAGCTAGAGAGGGAACACAAGCAGGGGGAGTGAGAGAGGGAGAAGCAGGCTTCCTGCCAAGTAGGAAGCCCAATGCGAGGCTTGATCCCGGGACTCCAGGATCATGACCTGAGCCAAAAGCAGATGCTTAACAACTGAGCCACCCAGGTGGCCCTTCCTCAATAAATCTAATTCCAAATCACATCTGCAGGTACAAACATATAATATCTCTAATTTTAGTGTACCAAAAAAAAGATATGGTAATTACTTTTAAACTATTTTTTTTTATTTGAGGCTGCCAAAATATTTGAAGAAAACCACTCCTGTGCTTTTCCCTTTCAGTTTGCCAAACAGTCCTTAACTTCTGAAATAAGTGCTAACCGGAATTTTTATGTAAGAGCAAAAATTCAAAGATCATTAGCATTACTTCCTTCATGAAGACATCTCTGATTCCCCTTGGCCAATCCAGACTATTCCTCTAATACAGCCCTAATCACAGTGAGCGACAATTATTTGCATGTTTGTGTCCTTATTTTAAGTACTATACTTTCAGGGAGAGCCGGGATCAAATCAAGCCTTATCTACATATCCCCAGTGGACAACACAGTACTAGCACATGATAGTACCCATATCTATGGGTTGAACGAATATTGACAAAAGGTAGATACTATGATTCCAAATTTATAAATGAGGAAGCTGAAGCTTGCCCCAGGGTATGTGTGAAGCAAATGGTGAAGCTGAAATCCAGGTCTCTCAATTCTAAAAATATCTCCCTAATATATTAACCATCAATCACTGTAACAATAATATTTTTAAATGTCAATCACCTGAGAATCCAGTGGCTTTTCCAAATGAACAAAATGTTATTTTTCCCTCGGGCATAGTACAATTTATCACTTCCTACTCCCACCATACTTTCATTCACCCAGAGTATGTGTGAAGCTTTATCTACAAACCTGTGAATTTTCTTCATACTAAGGAAAGGAACAAGTAAACGATTATAGCTGAAGCTATACATTCAAAAGAAATAGGCCAAAAAATAAAGAAATTGTAGGATGGTTGCATTCTCCTGTACAGAACCCTAACAGAGACTACAGTTGCTCTAGGGAAAAAGGGTGGCAAGCATGTTCATGTGCCAATGCCCCTATAATCTCTATAAATACTCTACTTCCTCCAAACCCTCGGCCCTTACACACACACACACACACACACACCCCAGATGCATGAAAAACTTTAGTCCTGACAACAATCGTGAAACTTAAGGATTTGCTTCTTTTGAAAACTATTTAGCTCTTTTTCACTTTACATTGTGATAGTACACAAGACATGAGCTTATTTATGGAAGATTCCCTGAAGGACAGTCTCTTTATTAATAATAACAACATAATAATTATAATAACAAAACATAGCTAACACTTACTGACTGTATGGCTTTGTATTAAGCACTTCGTCATATTATTTAATCTAAACCTCAGAAACCATGTAAATTCTTACCTTCCCTATTTCACTAATGGGAAGGAGATGAAGTAGTTTTCCCAAGCTCCACACAACTAATACATGGTCAGCACAAGATCAAAACATGGGTCAGTTTAACCCTAAAGGTTCTGCTCACATCTACCCTCTTACACTGCTTTGAGGAATGAAGAACTTCATAGGTTGGTGGTCCCTAAATTTTTTGACTGCATATGAGGTAAAGCATTTTTATCATAAATCATTCATATATAAATATTAATATATATGAAACACATAATTACCTATATATTACACATGCATTTACTGCAGTTATATTTTAGTTACATTAAAAAGTATAGGTCAAAATAGAAACTTTTAATTAATTAGCTAAAAATTAAATAAGCAATATTTTAAAGTTGTATTATTTTGTTAATCATTCAAAAACCTTTTTTTCTCCTATTTTAAAAATAGCATTAATTATAATATCTGGGCATTATTAAACTTTTAATAAGACACATTATTGAAAATAATATACAAATTCAATTAATTATAATTTTCAAATAGTCTTCTTGATAATTCAGAAATGTTTTGGATAACTTCTTGTCAGATTATTTTTACCAAATTATGTGGCTGCCAAAGATTGTATGTCAGTATTGAGTCACTAAATTGTACACCTGAAACTAATATTACACAGTATGTTAACTAAATGGAATATAAATAAAAACTTTAAAAAAAGAAGAGAAACCATCAGCTTTGCAATTTTCTTTTTGTTCCTTTGTGCTGGCATTACTAGAACCATATTTAATCCAATTTCTTTTTTAAAAATCTCTTTAGATCCACTTAACTGGGCACTTGTGAACTGCACCATGTTGAAATATACTGAAAATAAATTAACAGATGATGTACATTATCAATTCTTCCCAATAATGAAAATTCTGACTCCATCCTCAGAATAAATAAAAATGTATAAAAATAACAATTATCTGACAGTAATTCATTAGCAAAACACTTCTGCTCAATGAGGTTTTATCTGCACATCTCCTGGAATGCTTATATACTCTCTCCCACAACTTCCTTGTTTGGCTATCACTCACCTAAATACTCTAAAAAGCATCACTGTCTGGGGCACCTGGGTGGCTCAGTTGGTTAAGCGACTGCCTTCAGCTCAGGTCATGATCCCGGAGACCCGCAATCGAGCCCCACATTGGGCTCCCTGCTCGGCGGGAAGCCTGCTTCTCCCTCTCTTGCTCCCCCTGCTTGTGTTCCCTCTCTGGCTGTGTTTCTCTCTGTCAAATAAATAAAATTTAAAAAATAAAATAAATAAATAAATAAAAAGCATCACTGTGTTCAACCAGACCTGCATAGAACTGTCAGCATTTAATTCACTGCCCCCCAAAAATTGCTTTTATTCAATTACATTTATTGTAATGCTATCAGCCTAACTGAAGGAATGTAAGAGAAACTGTTTTCCTAGTGAGACAAGAGGAAAACTAAAGTTAAAATGAATTCAAAGGACTCCTTCCTACATCATCTTTTACAGAGTATGGCTGAAAAGCAAGAAATAATCATCATTTCTGCACATCTCTTAACACAAATACTCTTGCAAACAAGGAAGTTCATTCTGTGATTCATATAGAACATAGTTTGCATTAGCTTCGCAGAGAAATCAATTGATGCTCCCAAATCTAATTTTGAGAAAAGCAGAACAGGAGCACTTTTTGAAGACATCCTTTAGTGATTATACTAGTTGTCGATACAATAAAATGTGCAGTTTGTATAATTATATCCTTTGTATGTTATATATTTTCTTAACATATTTACTGAAATATAATTTTATGCCTGTTAAATCTAAGAATAAGAAACTGAGTTTGTGGGGCACCTAGGTGACTCAGTCGTTAATCGTCTGCCTTCAGCTCAGGTCATGATCCCGGAGTCCCGGGATCAAGCCCCACATTGGGCTCACTGCTCAGCGGGAAGCCCCACATTGGGCTCACTGCTCAGTGGGAAGCCTGCTTCTCCCTCATTTACTCCCCCTGCTTGTGTTCCCTTCTCTAGCCATGTTTCTCTCTGTCAATTAAATAAAAGATCTTTAAAAAAAAAAAAGAAAGAAAGAAACTGAGTTTGTAAAAAAAACATTTTTTTCACTAATGTGATGGTTCATAAAAGGACCTAAAAGCAAGTGAGTGCATCTTTGTACTTAAAACCATAAAGCCGGGTGCCTGGGTGGCTCAGCTGTTTAAGCATCTGCCTTCAGTTCAGGTCACAATCCTGGGGTCCTGGGATTAAGCCCCACATCAGGTTCCCTGCTGCATGGGGGGGCCTACTTGTCCCTCTCCCTCTGTCTGCCACTCACCCTGCTTATGTTCTCTCTCTGTCAAATAAATAAATAAAATCTTTAAAAAAATCATAAAGCAGCCAGAGAAAAGAGGAACTAGTCATTTACCTCATGGCTGTGTGCTTATATATATATATATATATGGTCACTGACTTTTATGTAGACATTTCATTATGTTGTTAAGAGTATTAGACTCATTCTAGTATGTAGAATACCAGCTAATTTCTGTCCTGCTCAGTACCAGAGATTCATGTTAGGATAACCAGGAAAAGTCTAACACCAAGTGATATTCATCTAGTTAGTGTCATGCCTTCAAGGAACTCAAAATGTTTGACCAAAAAATTATGAACAATGCTTCCCATGTGTCATATTTTCAGACCTTTTTTTCCTAGAAGACTAAGTGATTTTTCGTCCCTTATTTTACTGATGCTTACACATGTCCTAGAAAACTGAAAAATCCAAGGTTCAGAGTAGTAGGGAGATTTATCATGAAGTTACCACAAGTTAACAGCAAAGCTCAAAATAGTTTCCGTTGGTTTTATCTTACCATAGTGTGTCAACTGACATTTTATAAACAGACAAATTTCAGTACCAGAAAAGAAACTGAGCTATCCAAGAGTAATATCTCCATTTGAAATTACAGTAAAATTAATCACAATAACAAATGAGAAACTTACTGTACACGAGGGACTGTACTAAAGCATTATGCACAAAATCTCACTTAATCCTCAAATAATTCTTGAGATATGTAAGAAACAAACATCATTTTATGCCTGAGGAAATCAAAGTTAAAGAGAGGATAAAAATGTGCCCAAGATAAGAAAGCTGGTAAGCGACTGTTTTAGAGTCAAATTCAGACTGTCTGATTCCAAAGCTCACATGTTGAACAAACATAACAAGGTAGAATCAAAAACTGCTCAACTGGGGTGCCTGGGTGGCTCAGTTGCTTAAGTGACTGCCTCCAGCTAAGGTCATGATCCTGGGGGCCCAGGATCGAGCCCCACATCGGGCTCTCTGCTCAGCTGGAAGCCTGCTTCTCCTTCTCTCACTCCCCCTGCTTGTGTTCCCTCTCTCGCTGTGTTTCTCTCTGTCAGATAAATAATAAAAAGCTTAAAAAGAAAAACTGCTCAACCACTTGTGTATTTCTACACAAAGGGACCATTTTGATTCCTTAATTAATAAAGACACGAAGCAGATTCATTTATAATAAAGTATTTTCACACTCATTATCTTACTATTCAAAAATAGATCAATAATAAGATCACAGATCTTATTATTCAAACACTCTTTCTCTAGTTTTAACACACTCTGAAATGATGATTTCCAAAAGTAACTCCAAAAAGAAAAAAAATGCATATATTATTGCCAAGCTATTAATGATAGCGACAAGGATGCTTAGAATATACTAATGATTGATTACACAGCTGGAAAGTCTTAGCTAAGAGAAGCCTTCCCTGACTGCCATATCTAAAGTAGTCTCTGCTCCAAACCTGCCAACCTCAGCACTGTCATAGTGATGTCACAGTAGATTGACTCCTAAGAGATAATGGGGATAAAAGTGCCCTTGGGGAGATGGAAGACCAGTGCCAGACGCACTAAGTGAAAAAACTAAACTAAACATAAAAATACTGCTATCCTGCTGCCCAGAGACAAGAGTTAATGGGAAGTGACCAGAGAGAAGTGGTAAGAGCGGCTGCAAAACACCTAGAATTCAGGTAGACCATGTGGCCCAGAGGCTGAATGTACAAGACCCCAAATATCACCACAGAGCAGAACTACACACCATGATAAAACCTGGTTCTGAGCTAGGAACACCAAGGGTAATAGAGATGACAGACAAACTGCTAGCCTGCCAGGGATGAGCACAGACGAATGGAGACACAGAAAAGAAAA
Source organism: Spilogale gracilis (assembly GCA_004023965.1). Taxonomy (NCBI): domain Eukaryota; kingdom Metazoa; phylum Chordata; class Mammalia; order Carnivora; family Mephitidae; genus Spilogale; species Spilogale gracilis. Next base: position 7,244 of record PITA01004662.1, read on the forward strand.
ACAAAATTTAAAGACTACTTTTAAAAGCCTAAGAATACATTTTCTTTTTGCAATATACATGACAAAGGATTACTATCACAGTTATATAAAAAGGATCTTATAATTCAATAAGAAATTGACCAATAACCCAATAAAGCTGGCTAAAGAAATGGACTATTCATAGAAGAAATAGAAATGACAGTTAACCTCATTAGAAATCAATGAAATATAATTAGAAACAATGGCATATCAATTATAATCTATTACACTAACACAAATAAAAAGAGAAAATAATCAGCATTAGCAAAAAACAAAATAAATTAGTTTTCTCTTATACACTGCTGGTATAAGTATAAATTGACATTACCTTCTTAAAAGTCCATTTACTATTTTTTTAAAGTCCACTTTTTTAATAGAAATATTACTTTTTCTTAGAAATGTTACTTTTAAAATTTTTATTTATTTATTTATTTGACAGAAACACAGCTAGAGAGTGAACACAAGCAGGGTGGGTGAGAGAGGGAGAAGCAGGCTTCCCGCGAAGCAGTGAACCCAATGAAGGGCTTGATCCTGGCACTCCAGGATCATGACCTGAACCAAAGGCAGACGCTTAACAACTGAGGCACCCAGGGCCCCTCCTACAAAAAAGCCCATTTACTAAATGTATCAAAAGTTTAAAAGTTCATTCCTTTGGGTGCCTGGGTGGCTCAGTGGACTAAAGCCTCTGCCATTGGCTCAGGTCATGATCTGAGGGTCCTGGGATCAAGGCCCATATCAGGCTCTCTGCTCAGCAGGGAGCCTGCTTCCTTCCCTCTCTCTCTGCCTGCTTCTCTGCCTACTTGTGATCTCTCTCCCTGTCAAATAAATAAATAAAATATTTTTTAAAATTTAAAAAAAATAAAAAAATAAAAGTTCATTCCTTTGACATAACACTCATACTTCTAGGTGTACAAAGATACATATGCAATGATGTTCATCATATCACTGCTTAAAATCATGACAAATTAAAGACAATCATGACGTCTATCAATAAAAGATCAATTAAATAATTACAATATATCCATAAAACACAATTCTAATGTAGCCATTAAAAATAATATGTCTATATTCTTTTATATAGAAAGATGTTCATGATGGAACGGAAGATGGTGGAAGGCCAGGTGACCCCATTTCAGGGAGTCACCTGAAGTGAGCTCAATTCCTGCAAAAAACACTACAGGAACTGTGAGCACCCATGAAATCAGCCTGAAATGTAATATTTCACACTTTTGGATCACCACAGGGGACAAAGAACATCAGCAAAGAGGTAGAGTGGAGTGAGAGCGATCAGAGGGATATCCAAAGACAAGGGACGCAGGGAAGGAAGCCCACAGAGGTGACCCATTGGAAAGCAATACCCCGGCACAAAAGTGCTCTGTGTTTGGGGAACAACAGCAGATTATGGTCTGATTCAAAGCAAACAGAATGGAGTACCTGAAGGGCAGCCAGGTAAACGGGGATATAGATCGCAAAGAGAAAGTGCAACCGGTGCGGCATGAGGGAATGCAGCGAAACCAGCGGAGCGGAGTCTATTTTTCTGCTGCTTTTTTTTCCTTTTTTTTTTTTTCTTTCCTCCACTGCTTTTCTCTGCTGCTTCTCTCCACCCCGTGGGCCAGGCGCGGACCCCCCAGGGTAGGCAATTTTGCAGACTTGCACAGGAGGTGCAGGGCCGCCGGAACTCAGTCCCTCCTGCGTGGGGGTCACCACTGACTCCCTGGGCACAGACAAGATTGCACAACCCAAAATCAGTTGCGGTTTTCGTGGCACGGGAGCGAAATGACAAGCGGGAGCTTTGGACAGGAATCAAACCAGCGTCTGTGCCTGCCTGGCTGTGACAGGCAGCCAAGGGAGACGAAACAGGGAGAGGCTGTGCCCCCCCATCTTCCAGAGGGTTGCTAATTAGGGGCTCTCTCTGGGAAGGAGGTCTGGGCGCAAACGTCTTGTTCCGACCTGACTTCCTCAACAGCTGCAAAAGGCCAAAAAAGAACAAACCCTCCAGAGAACTGAATCCTGACAACCTGGTTACAATAGACTCCAGTCCTTAGGAAGGGGGCGGAGAGACGCAGCCCAGGTAGAAGGGACTGAAAAACAGAGCGGCAGGCCCCGCCCCCAGAAGGCAAGCTAGAAGCACAAGAAGACAGCATCCAAACTGTAAAACCACAACATCAGGGGGAAAGGCAATATATTAAACTCCTGGTACTGCCCTAAAAGCTGTAGGCTTTATTGATACAGTTTTTCATTGTATTTGCTTTTTTAACTTTTTTCTATTTTTACTTTAAAAGTTTCCACTTTAAAATTAAAAATTCATTCTCACAAGTAAGTGAAACCATGTGATACTTGACTTTCTCTACTTGGCTTATTTCACTCAGCATAATCTCTTCAAATCCAGTCCATGTTGCTACAAAAGCTGGATATTCATCCTTTCTGATGGAGGCGTAGTATCCCATTGTATATATATACCACATCTTCTTTATCCATTCATCTGTTGAAGGGCACCTTGGCTCTTTCCACAGTTTGACGATTGTGGCCATTGCTGCTATGAACATTGGGGTACATATGACCCTTATTTTCACTACATCTGTACCTTTGGGGTAAATGCCCAGTAGTGCAATTGCAGGGTCATAGGATAGCTCTACTTTTAATTTTCTAAGGAATCTCCACACTGTTTTCCAAAGTAGGGTAATTCAGGGAGAGAAACGAAACATGAGAGACTTTCGACACAGAAACAAACTGAGCAACTTGGAGGGAGGGGGTGGGAGGATGGGAGAGCCTGGTGGTGGGTACTGAGGGCAACTATTGCATGGAACACTGGGTGTGGGGAATGGGCAATGAATCATGGAACACTGAAAATATAAAATAAATTTAAAGTAAACAAAAGTAAAAATTTTAAAAAAATTCATTCTCACGGTTTTGTTCTTTTAATTTTTAACCCACTTTTTATCACAATGTGATACTTAAAACAACACTCCATAACAACTTTTTACCTTGAAATTTTTTCAAACACATACCTGTGTTTTCTGTTGTTGCCTCTCATTCGTTTGTTTTATCTGTTTTTTCCCTTTCTTCTCTCTTCTTTCCTTTATTTTTTCTTTTAAATATACATATAGTTATAAGCTTCAAGGTAATCCTACATCCCTATTCAATACTACCCCTATATACAACCAGTTCTAATCTCCCTATATCTTTAGAAATTTGGCTCCTCCAACAATAATAACAAGACAAACATGGGAGGATCTGAACTACTTTCCTTGCCCACATGGAGTGTCTGCCCCCACCTTCCCACCCTAGTCTGTCAGTGTTTCTGTGTAATTGTTTTTGTCTTTGTATTATATAAATACTGGCCTTGGGGGTCATCCAGGATGGGCTTAGTTTTTTGATCTCTTCATTTACTCTTGATAGCCTTTTTCTTTACCCTGTAGTAGTTTTGTACCATATAAATCCTACCACTGGGCCCCACTCTGGCAAGGTTTTCTTTTCTTGCTTCCTCTCTCCCATTCTCTTTTTTCTTTCTTCTTCTTTATGGTGGTGAATTCTCCTTGCTCCAAAACCTTCCAGTAACCAATTCACCTGGATAGTGCTTGATATATTTAGCTATATACCCCCTCAACCACTCCTCCCCACAATGACTCGGAGAAAGAAAAACCAATAGAAGAAGAACACCGAGACTGCAACCCTGGTTACAGAATTACTGGAAATGAACATAAACAATAGGACAGAAATGGAACTCCAGGCAGCAATCGTTCAAGTAATGGCTAATTTGGAAAAGAACATTAGTCTGAAAATGGAAGCCCTAATAACAGAAGTGAAAGCTGAGGTTAGAAAGGCTATTAATGAGATGCAATCTAATTTAAATATGCTAACAGCTAAAGTAAATGAAGCTGAAGATTGTATCAGTGATTTAGAAGACAATGGATTAAGAAGGAGAAGCAAGAGAAGTCTCAGAGCAAAAAGCTAAAATCCCATGAAAACAGAATGAGGGAAATAAATGATGCCATGAAATGCTCCAATATCAGAATTATTGGAATCCCCGAAGGAGTTCAGAGAGAGAGAAGCCTAGCAGATATAGTTGAACAAATCGTGGATGAAAAATTCCCTAATCTGGGGAATGAAACTAATGTTCATGTCCTAGAGGCAGAGCGGACACCCTCCAAGATGAATGAGGCCAGAAAAACCTCCAGGCACATAATTGTGAAATTCGTGAATCATAAAACCAAAGAATATGTCTTAAGGGCAGCTAGGGGGAAGCGATCACTTACCTATAGAGGGAGGATCATCAGAATAACGTCAGACCTTTCCGCAGAAACGTAGCAAGCCAAAAAGAGCTGGCAAGACATATCCAGGGAATTACATGAAAAAATATGCAACCAAGAATAATGTACCCAGCAAGGTTGACTTTTAGAATGGAAGGAGAAATAAAGAGCTTCCAGGACTGCCAAAGTCTAAAAGATTATGCAACCACCAAGCCAGCACTACAATAAATACTAAGAGGGGTTTTATAAAAGAGAAATGAACACAAGAGTAAAACATGAAATTCACAGGCAACATGATGTCAATAAAAACGTATCTATGAATAATCACTCTCAATGTGAATGACCTAAATGATCCAATAAAAAGGCACAGGGCTGCAGACTGGACAAAACGACAGGACCCATCCATATGCTGTTTATAAGAGACACATTTAGAATCTAAAGACACTTCCAGATTGAAAGTGAGGGGATGGAGGAACATTGTTCATGCCAATGGACCCCAAAAGAAAGCTGGGGTAGTGATTCTCATATCAGACAAATTGGATTTTAATCTAAAGACTGTAGTCAGAGACACGGAAAGACACTACATCATTCTCAAAGGGTCTATACACCAAGAAGATCTAACAATTGTAAACATTTATGTCCCCAACATGGGAGCAGCCAACCACATAAGCCAACTGTTAAACAAAATAAAGAGTCATATTGATATTAATGCATTAATTGTAGGAGATCTTCACACACCTCTCTCAGCAATGGACAGATCATCTAAACAGAAAATCAACAAAGAAACAAGAGCCTTGAATGACACATTAGACCAGAGAGATCTCATAGATATATTCAGAACATTCCATCCTAAAACAGCAGAATACTCATTCTTCTCGAGTGCACATGAAACTTTCTCCAAAAAATAACACATACTAGGTCACAAGTCAGGGCTCAACTGATACCAGAAGATTGAGATTATTCCCTACATATTCGCTGACCACAATGCCATGAAACTGGAACTCAACCACAATAAAAAGTTCAGAAGAAAATCAAACACTTGGAAGCTAAAGATGATCCTGCTCAAGAATCTGTGGATCAATCAGGAAATCAAAAAAGAACTGAAACACTTCATGGAAACCTATGAGAATGAAGATACATCAATCCAAAACCTATGGGATACAGCAAAAGCAGTCTTAATGGGGAAATACATAGCCATCCAACCTCACTCAAAAAAAATTGAAAAATCCCAAATACACCAACAATCATTACACCTTAAAGAACTGGAAAATTAACAACAAATTAAACCAGCCACCCACACAAGACGGGAAATAATTAGGATTAGAGCAGAGATGAATGAATCAGAAACTAGAGATACGGTAGAACACATCAATCAAACTAGAAGCTGGTTCTTTGAAAGAATCAATAAGATCGATAAACCATTGGCCAAACTAATCCAAAAGAAAAGGGAGAAGACAAAATTAATAAAATTATGAATGAAAGGGGAGAGATCATGACGAACACTAAGGAAATAGAAACAATCATCAGAAATTACTATCAACAATTATATGCCAATAAGTTTAACAACCTAGAAGAGATGGATACATTCCTAAAAACCTATAAACTCCCAAGACTGAAACAGGAAGACACTGACAATTTGAACAGACCGGTATCTAGTAAGGAGATTGAAGGAGTGATCAAAAACCTCCCCCAAAACAAGAGTCCAGGACCAGACGGATTCCCTGCGGAATTCTACCAAACATTCAAAAAAGAAATAACACCTATCCTCCTGAAGCTGTTTCAAAAAATAGAAACAGAAGGAAAACTTCCAGACTCTTTTTATGAAGCCAGCATTACTCTAATCCCCAAACCAGACAAAGACCCCATCAAAAAGGAGAACTTCAGACCAATATCGCTGATGAATATGAATGCCAAGATTCTCAACAAGATCCTTGCCAACAGGACCCAACAATACATTAAAAACATTATACACCATGACCAGGTAGGTTTTATCCCAGGGAAGCAAGGGTGGTTCAACACTTGCAAATCAATCAATGTTTTAGAACAAATCAATAAGAGAAGAGAGAAGAACTACATGGTACTCTCATTTGATGCAGAAAAGGCATTTGACAAAATACAACACCTGTTCCTGATCAAAACTCTTCAAAGTATAGGGATAGAGGGAACAACCTCATAAAATCTATAAAAAACTCACAGTGAATATCATTCTCAATGGGGAAAATCTGAAAGCCTTCCCTCTGAGATCAGGAACAAGACAAGGATGCCCACTCTCACTGCTACTGTTCAACATAGCACAGTCCTAGCAACAGCAATCAGACAACAGAAAGAAATAAAAGGTATTCAACTTGGCAAAGAAGAAGTCAAACTCTCTCTCTCTGCAGATGACATGATACTCTATGTGGAAAACCCAAAGACTCTACCCCCAAACTACTAGAACTCATACAACAATTCGGCAATGTGACAGGATACAAAATCAATGCACAGAAATCAGTTGCGTTCTTATACAATAACAATGAAAATATAGAAAGGGAAATCAGAGAATCAATTCCGTTTACTATAGCACCAAAAACCATAAGATACTTAGGAATAAACCTAACCAAAGAAGTCAAGGATCTGTACTCAAGGAACTACAGAAAACTCATGAAAGAAATTGAAGAAGACAAGAAAAGATGGAAGACCATTCCATGCTCATGGATCCAAAGAATAAACATTGTCAAAATGTCTATACTGCCCAGAACAATCTATACTTCCAATGCCATTCTGATCAAAATTCCACCAACATACTTCAAAGCTGGAACAAACAATCCTAAAATTTATATGGAACCAAAAAAGACCCCGAACTGCTAAGGAATTGCTGAAGAAGAAAAACAAAGCTGGGGGCATCTCGTTACCTGACTTCAGGCTTTATTACAACGCTGGATTATCAAGACAGCATGGTACAGGCACAAAAACAGAAAAATAGACCAATGGAACAGAGTATAGGGTCCATATATGGACCCACAAATCTATGGGCAAATCATCTTTGACAAAGCAGGAAAAAATATCCAGTGGAAAAAAGACAGTCTCTTCAATAAATGGTGCTGGGAAAATTGGACAGCTACATATAGAAGAATGAAACTAGACCATTCTCTTACACCACACACAAAGGCAAACTCGAAATAGATGAAAGACCTCAACATGAGGCATGAATCCATCAAAATCCTGGAAAAGAACATAGGCAGTAACCTCCTTGACATCAGCCACAGCAACTTCTTTCAAGACACGTCTCCAAAGGCAAAGGAGACAAAAGTGAAAATGAACTTCTGGGACTTCATCAAAATAAAAAGCCTCTGTACAGCAAAGGAAACAGTCAACAAAACAAAGAGGCAACCCACAGAATGGGAGAAGATATTTGGAAATGACACTACAGACAAAGAGCTGATATCCAAGATCTATAAAGAACTACTCAAACTCAACATTCAAAAAGAAGATGAACACATCAAAAAATGGGCAAGAGACATGAAGAGGCACTTCTCCATAGAAGATATACAAATGGCTAACAGACACATGAAAAAATGTTTATTGTCACTAGCTATCAGGGAAATTCAAATCAAAACCACACTGAGATATCACCTTACACCAGTCAGAATGGCCAAAATTAACAAGTCAGCAAACAACAAGTGTTGGAGAGGCTGCAGAGAAAGGGGAACTCTCTTACACTGTTGGTAGGAATGCAAGCTGGTGCAGCCGCTTTGTAAAACAGTGTGGAGATTCCTTAAAAAATTAAAAATAGAGCTACCCTATGACCCTGCATTTGCACTACTGGGCATTTACTCCAATGACACAGATGTAGTGAAAAGAAGGGCCATATGTACCCCAATTTTCATTGCAGCAATGGCCACAATAGCCAAACTGTGGAAAGAGGCAAGGTGCCCATCAACAGACAAATGGATAAAGAAGATGTGATACATATATACAATGGAATACTATGCCTCCATCAGAAAGGATGAATATCCAAGTTTTGTAGCAACATGGACTGGACTGGAAGAGATTATGCTGAGTGAAATAAGCCAAGTAGAGAAAGTCAAGTATCACATGGTTTCGCTTTTGCAGTGCATAAGTGGTAATATAGAAGACAGTAGGAGAAGGAAAGTAAATGGGAAGTAGGGTAATTCAGGGAGAGAAACCAAACATGAGAGACTTTCGACACAGAAACAAACTGAGCAACTTGGAGGGAGGGGGTGGGAGGATGGGAGAGCCTGGTGGTGGATACTGAGGGCACCTATTGCATGGAGCACTGGGTGTGGGGAATGGGCAATGAATCTTGGAACACTGAAAAAATAATAAAATAAAAATAAAATAAAATAATTTAAAAAAGAAAAGAAACTTTGATTTAAAAAGTCAAAAAAAAGAAAGATGTTTACAAGATATTAAAATAATGTTACAAAATAGCAGGCATGTATTACATTTCTTTGTTTGTATAAACTGGTATGTGCTTCCTATACGTTTATAACTTTGATATATAACTTAGAAAATCTTTAAAAAAAAAAACAGAACAGTGCACTGATAGCTTGGAAGAAAATAATGTGATATACTTACATCACACTAATATAAACATATATTCCAGTTGTAATAAGAGATTAAAGCTCTAAATTAAAAACAGAGTAAAAAGATTAATAACCAGGAAAATGGTTTGCAATACATGTGACAAAGGATTAATATTCCTAATTCTACAGAGATACGTACAAACTGATCAACACCAATTAAATTAAAAAAAGACAAAGAATATGTATAGGTAACTCACAAAACAAAATGCAAAGCAACAATAAATATGTGAAAATATACTCTCTCTGGCTATCACCAGAAAATTACAGCAATGAGATAATAGTTCTCACCTGCTAAGCTGAGAAAGAATGAAAATACCCATTGCTAATGATAATGTTAGAAATAATTAATCTCCAAACACTGCTAGTGGGAATGGGAATTGCTAAAATCTTTTCTTTTTTTTTTCTTTTTTAAGATTTTATTTATTTGACAGAGAGAAACACAGCCAGAGAGGGAACACAAGCAGGGGGAGCAAGAGAGAGAGAAGCAGGCTTCCCGCCGAGCAGGGAGCCCGTTGTGGGACTTGATCCCAGATCTCCGGGATCATGACCTGAGCCGAAGGCAGTTGCTCAACCAACTGAGCCACCCAGGCGCCCTGCTAAAATCTTTTCTGAAAATTATCTGGCAAGCTGCATCACAATTTTAAATGCAAACAAAAATTTCATAAATCATACTTCATCAAAATTAAGACTATGCTCTCTAAAAGAAACTGTTAAAATAAAAAGACAGGGTGCCTGGGTGATTCAGTCAGTTAAGCATCTGCCTTTGGTACAGATCATGATCCCAAGGTCCTGGGATGGAGTCCCACATCAAGCTCCCTGAACTGTGGGGAGCCTGCCTCTCCCTCTCCTCTTTGCTCATGCTCTCTCTTGCTATCTCTGTCTCTGTCTCTGTCTCTATCTCTCTCTCTCTCTCAAATAAAATATTTTTAAAAAAAAAGAAAAAGACAAGGGTGTCTGGGTGACTCAGTCAGTTAAGCATCCGACTTTTTATTTCAGCTCCGGTTGTGATCTCGAAGTTGTGAGCCTGGACACTGGGCTCCCACTGGGCGTGGGCCTGATTAAGATTCTCTCTCTTCCTCTGTTCCTCCCCTCCCCTCTTCCTCCACCCCCAGCAAAAAAAAAAAAAAAAAAAAAAAAAAAAAAATTATCTTTCTCCCTCTCCCTCTGCCCCCCCCAAAAGGAAAAAGATAGTCACAGGAAAAAAAAATGCAAATCACATATCCAAAAAAGGACTTGTAGCCCAAAATATATGCAGAACTCTCAAAACTCAATAAGAAAACAAACTCATTATTTTTTTTAATGGGCAAAAGACTTAAACACTTAACCAAAGAAGATATATAGGTGGCAAATAAACACATAAGAGATATATACCGTTAGTCATAAGATAAATTGCAAATTAAAATCCTGAGATACTACTACATATTCATAAGCTAAAATTTAAATGACGGACAATACTAACTGTTGGCAAACATGTGGATGAACTAGAACTCTCAAATACTGTTGGAAAATAAGATAGTATCAGCCACTTTGGAAAACAATCTGATAGCTCCATTTCAGTTAGACACCATGAAATCAAGCATTCCTACTCCTAGGTACCACACTACCTAAGAGAAAAGAAAAAATACATCAACACAAAGAGCTGAGAGCAAATGTGTATAGTGAGTGGTTTACTCAGAATCACCAAACACTAGAAACAAACCAACAGAGGAATGAATACATTGCAGCGTGTTCACAACATGAAGTATTACTCAACAATAAAAAGGAATGAAATGTTGATATATGCAACAAGTGAATGAATCTCAAAAAGAATTATGCTAAATGAAAGAAATCAGACACCCAACCACTTTATCATTCCATTTATAAGACATTTAGAAACAAGTATCAGATCAGATACAACTAAGGACTGGAGGGAGAGAAAGATTGCAAAGGAAGATGAGAGAACTTCTAGGGTGAGGGAAATCTGTATCTTGATGGTGGTAGTGGCTAGACTCCGTCATTTGTCAAAAATGCAACATTTGTCAAAAAAATTTTTTTCTTATACATTATATCACAAAAACCTGATTTTATGAAATTTAGAAATGCAAACCCTTTGACCCAGACATTCCACTTTGAGAAATCTACTCTACAGAAATAAATGTGTCACCATTTATTTAATTATTGTACTTTGACACGGAAATGGTTAAATAAATTTATACTATATTTAATACCATAGAATGTAATATAAATAACTTTAAAAACCTGGAAATTGTCCTCTGAGCTTTCTGATTTATGGGAACAGAAAGAACAAGTATTGTTCCACTGATCTGAAACCTTTGCTCAACTAAAGTTAGAAGAATGGGCCACAACAGGGAAGTATAATCTTCTTTTGTTTAATTCATTTGCACAGTAATGCAGTAAAGCTGACCATAAGGATCCCAATCCACTTTGGAACATAAGACTGAAAGAGGAGGTACAAAACAAAAAGTGGCAGCAATTAACATGAGGAGAGCCCTCACTGGAAAGCATCTTAGGTAATGCCATCTATTTATAATGGTTTCCCTTCAGGCTGCCTGGTTATAGAGGGTTGACTATGACTTGACAGCACAAACAAATTTTGTTCAAATTTGACCTCATTTCAAGATCATTCACTATGGTCCCTATACTATGCAGAATAATGTACAAATATGACATTCCTTTCCTTCCAGAAGCTTAGGTTCTAAACAAAATCCTAGAAGATACATTGCCCTTTAAAGCTGACTTTTTCATTTGATTATAGGAATCTACCACAAAAGTTGAAATTATACCTCAAAGAGAATGGGAGTGGGGCAAGGGTAAGGGGAAATGAATAACTGAATCTGAACCTATAAAAGTTATTAATTAGCTGTCAAAATTATCCCAAGTGAATTCATTCATCATATACACAGCAGAACATTTCCAACAAATATATAGAACATTATTACATTAAGAATCATGAGAACACAAAGAAATGGAAGAACAATCTTTTTTAAAATCTCCAAGACAAACTGGAAGCTTTTTTAAAATCTCCAGGACAAACTTGAAGCTACAGGACAAGCATACATCCATGCATTATAAGTCAGGGTAGGAAATGCAGCATGTTATCTGTTACCATTTAAAATAGTGCTATCACTGATGTTCTATTGGTATTACTCCATCACCTTCCCAAAACCTTGGAGTTTATTTCAAAAACCCTCTAGATATAGTGAGGCTAATACTATTTCCATTGTTATATAAATCATTCACATGAAAACATTATGTTTAATACCATGAAAAAATACAATCCACTTTTCTAAAATTATGATATAAGGAGGAATAATTCAATAAGATATACATATTAAAAAAATGTTATTAGTTTCTGTTAACAGGGCTGTCATAAGGACTGGAGAAGGGTTGTTTTCTTCTACTGAATGGTCAGAAGACCTTCAAAGCTAGAATAATTTGCCTGCATCTGAGGGGTGGCTGCTTAACAGAGCTCATGAACTGGAATGCAGAGTATGAAGGCATGCCTCTCACCTCAACACTGATGGTAACATCAGGCAAAGATGGGACATCTAGGAACAAGGACTTGCTAGTGAGGTGAAGGACAACAACCATCATTTTTAATATGATTTTAACTCTCTGACATTTCACTTTATCAATTTTCTACTATGCTGACTTTATTTTTCCCATACTATGATCGCAGTTATCCAATTTTAAAATAAAGAATATACCGCAACTGACCAGGAAACAATGATGATACCCTGCTACCCATATATATGAAATTCTGTAAATAATTGAGAAGGGTTGAGAGGAGGGCAGAAGCATGAAGAAAATGAGCTCTTTCTGAGACTTTCAGAGGCCCAGCTTCCTCATCCTGTTCCACATAAATACTTTCACTGCAGACAGTTCAAATATTATGCCACAGTTATACAAAATAAGTGGAACATCACCAAGGAGAAATCCTAGAGTAGGTGTTCTGAACATGTTGGTAAAGAAAGTCACTCCATTTGAGAGGTCTCTGCCCCTTCAACCTCACCCTCCTTACCAATATACATTCATCACTGAAAAGGGAAATATTTACGAAAGTTAGTTTGGTTATGTTTAAATATTATGTTTAGCTGTCTGGAGACCATGTTCTCAAAATTTATACAAGAAATCAAGGATTAAACTTCGTAACAATTAGGAAACCACACTGTGTAAAATCAAAGACTTAGTTAAAGGACATTAAAATACTTTTACCATTGGTGCTAAACTAAAATGACTACATCTCTTCCCAACACCTGGAACCAAAACCTTTTAAACTTTCATGTAAACAAACTGGAGCATACCAAATGCTCTGTCTGCAGCAAGGTACCACCTCTGTACACTCATTTGGGTGAAAAATGTGGAAAATGCCTGAGGACACTTTGAAGCAACTTAGGAGAAGTGAGAGCAGGAAAGAGGCTCTTCTCTAGGGTAAGTTTGTTTAGTGGAAAGTAAGCAAGTTGTCAGGGTAAAAGTTGACAATGTTGATTCCAACAGTTTGAACTGCGAATAAACATCCAAAGGGATTATGTTACTGAGAATTAGAAAAGATTCCATTGAACTCAATAGAACACTTGTGTTTTCAAAGATAATATGCCTTCAAGCCACACTCTGGATCCACAGTTTAGAGTTAGAATTACTTTAAGCCCTTTCTATGCCACATTAAAGAACATAGGGTCTGACCTCTTTAATGTGAACCTAAAATTAAAATGAGAATGGAATAAATATATTTCATTTCTAACAACTGAATTAGAAAATACTAAACACATGTACCTTTGTACACATGAGATAGAATAAAGAAATTTGGATTAAAAAAAAATCTACGTTCTTCCCAAACACCTAAATTTAAACAGTTTCACTAACCAATTAAAGGAAATAATCCTTTGGCCGTAAATCACTTTTGAGTTTTTCTTCCTTAATAACCTATCAAACAGCAAAAAAACAAGGCCTATACTTATGAAATCCATAATCCTCTTCTCTGCTCACCAAAGCCACACTTAAATCTGGCTTTCATCTCATGCTGTTGGATTTTCCACCAGGTACAAGATGAAAAGTTGGAAGAGACTTGTGCTTTTTCTAAAGCAAAACAATTTGGTTGCCACTCAGCAATTCCTGGTGAAATGCCAGGAAGCCTGTAAAAAAAATTAAAATTTTCCTAACTTGGAGTTTACAAAAATAAGTGTGAGATGTTCATAGCGTGTCAAACATTTCATCTCTTTATTTTTTTAAAATTCATAAACAAGGGGGAAAAGACACTTTTGATTTATTAAGCTTTATTTTGATTAATAAATGCAGGTATGCTTTGCATGCCCTCAAGAAAATGGAGGTAACTTAGATAGCTCTTCTTAATCCATCTCAAGTCCTCCATGATTCTCACTTTAGAGTCTGCTGTTAGAATCTTTTCCAAAGCTTGACAAAATCATGTAACTCACTTGCTCTTTACCAGCCAAGTTTGCAGGCAGCCCTGAAAAAAGTTGCTTCTCCTTTGAGCTCTCACGCAAATTCACTTCCCTCCTTGAACCAAGGATGTAAGGGAGTATGGCTGTCTCATAGCCTCTTTGCTCTTAAAAGAAAATCAAATTCTCCATATATTTTCAAACTCCACCAGGAATAGAACATTCTCAGCTCAGCCTGTGGGTCATTATCTCTTTTACATTTCATCTTTATGTTCAGTGGTTCATATAAAGGGCATACACAGAAAGAGGAAAATAGCTGCTTCTTAGACACCAAATTTAGTAATTCTTTCAAATCTACTGGCACACATCTAAAAAGTCATATTTTTATAAGGCTTCATTAGGTTTTCATTGGTTCTGTCTTTTGAGAACACACATGCTGAGCTGCCTATAACCTCAAGCCAAAATACATCTGTAAACTACAAGAAATATTTTTTATAGGAAGACAAAAAGTCATCACAATTTAAAAAGGGAAATAGTGGGTGGAGACAGACAGATGTGGGCTCATCTACAGCCCACAGGCATCAAGTTGTTAACTAATGGAAGCCAACAATCTGCAACGCTCTAAGATTCCAGACAACTCCAACAGCCTTACCTGTTAATATGAGATTACTGTAAGTATTAGAGAATTGTTCCTTTAGAAGAACAAGGTGCATCTGAGCTGCCTTCTCCCGTTGGAGCTCCAGCATAACATCAGGGTGCTGAGCAATCTTGCAGCCTTTCTGTTTATCCAGGGCCACATCACTTCGAACAATGTCTACAAAAAGAAATAAATGCAGCCAGCAAAAATAAAACAAAACAAGAAAATAAAAAACCACATACACAAAAAAGTCGTATTTCACCCAAAATGACAGACTTTATAACCTACCAGTATTTCATCAGAATGAAAAGATTCATAAGTAAATAAACCTGAAAAGCCCCCAACTTCATGATACTTTCTGCAAGTTTCTCTGATCATTTCCAAATTCCTTGGCAGTTTCCATTTTATTACCTCACTGTGACCTCATTTTAAGATTCTCACTCCTCCATTCTACTCTCAGCTCACCCGTAGGACTTAACACTTCCTAGGGCCTTTTCTTAACAACTTATACCATTCTCCATGGAAAAAAAATAATACAACTTTGTCTGAACACTAGTGACTATGATATTCCCTCTACCTCATGATGTATGACCAGGTGATAGCTCCTGCATATATATTCAGGATATGTAGCCTGTTTTCAAATTTATCTCCGAGCTAGCCCATTCAGCTCAAATTAGGGCTGTCATTCTGTGGGATACCTGCTCGGGATTTCTTCTGCTATCTTTCATGTGCCTCTGGCTGCATTCTGACTCATAAATAACTCTTTAAATCTGTAAGTATTTTGTGGGCACTAAAAAAAGCAAGAATAGGGTTAGAGTCACTTTACAGTTCTACCTCTTTCCCAATTATTTTCCCATTAGTAACAGGCTGTTTTTTATACTTAAGTATGATTTTCACTCAAAGCAGAAGTATCACCCAGAAAACAGTTGTCAGCAAAAACAAACATTCTCCTAAAATGTTTCCCAATTAGCAGGGAGCTTTAATGCCCTAAAGTTATTTGTTTACTTTAACAAATTAAAATTCATCTGATTATCTTTGAAACAAATGATGTTTATCAACAGCAACTGGATGACAGTCTAGAAACTTTCAATTTTTGTGCAGCAAATTGAAGGACTCTAGGAGAAAATGCTAAATAATAATAATAATAATAATAATAATAATAACAACAACAACCGCTCTGCCACTGTTGACACCAGGGGCATATTGATTGTAACATTAGGAAAGATTTGGTTCTTTCAGCAATGCTCAAAGAGAAAATAGGGCATGTGGCATAGAAGATGGGACACTGTTGTAGTTAAATACCCTTCAAACCCATCAACATAACCCTAATAGAGAAGACCAGATATAAATACAAACCCATGGCAATGAGAGTTAGGATCCGTGTTACACAAAGATTAGCCAGATGTGGGATAGTTCTTACTTAATCTTGGTTGAAAACAGGGGAACTGGTTGGAAACAATGCAGTATTTATTCCTAAACCTATTAATGCCAATTTCTAGACCATAGGCAATAAAGTGAACTCATTTAATATTCAAGTAACTACTCTCATAGATGTTCTGAGGCTTGAATACAAAAGTAGAATAAATTAATTCAGGATACGCTTTAGTTTTTAAGACCATCAGTAGAAAGCAAGAGGAAAACTTATTACACTGTATAACTGAATCTTTCCAAAAATCCTATGAATGTGGCAGATATTGTTGACTAGCTGACCCAAACTCTACACACAATCCCTTCTCCTTTGCTTTCCTCTACTATAGAGACTAAAATATAAAAATAAACAATTTCCCAGCTTTCCTTGAAGCAAGGGGTGACCATGTAACATGGTTCTGACCAACAAGTTGCAGGCAGACATCCTTAGAGGGGACTTAACCTTAGTGACCAACCTCACTAAGAGAAAACCAGGATCTTTTTCCTTTAACCTGTTAGCCTTTCCCTATTCCTTATGTCTATAACATAGACATGAAGCCCAGAGTTAAAGAAGTTATTTTGTGGTAATGAATCAAGAAGCCAGAGGGCAAAGGACTGCACCCCAAGGATGGTGAAAGACTGGAAGAGCCTAAGTCCTAATGTTTTTAAGGAGCTCCCATAGCTACCCTACTTGTCCTAGACTGCCCATCTCTTGACATCTTGTTATGTGAGATGTCAGTTTTTTATTTTTAAAATCCTAACCTGTTTTTGTAATCCTAAATGATAAAGAATAATATTACTATCCCTCCCTCTTGTATATCTGAGGAAACTGAAGTCCACAAAGCTTGAGTGACTTGCTCAAGTTCACAGTGCATGTTCAGTCCCCAAATCCAGAAATTTTCAAAGTCAATCCAGTGATCTTTCCAAAAGTTACTCCTACATAGAAATTCATGAACATAACAGTAAAGTTATATTTACTATACATAAAGGTGAAGAACTAAAGAGAAAAACCTCATTATACTATTATAGCAGAATACCATAGATCACCTATCCAGGAAAGAAATATGTATGATACTTGGCCAGAAAATATTATAAAACTTGTACCAAAACATACTATATAGAGTGAGGAGGAGTTTAAATTATTCGGATATCTTCTAACAGGAGTCTAATACAAAAGTAGAACCCTACCAAACTCTCTATTTCCTATGTAATGAATGTCTTGCTCAGAAGGCAGAGAAAGCAAATATTATAACTGATAGCCTCAACATCATTCCAACCAGAACCTTAAAATAAAGGGACTATATTATCTTAATAATAGTAAGAAAAGAAAACCATGGGCATGGCCAAACATATGTCTTAGACTTTAGAAATGTACACTACAACAAGGTTTGGGGGAAAATAGATATGCCTTACAGATTCTTTATTCAACCCTGATCTGTCTGAAATCGTATCAAAGACTAGATAAACACACAAAAAGAGGATACTTATCAAAGATGTACATGGTCATATATATCTGGAGGAACAGTTAATATTATAGATGACAGATTCAAAATTCAAGATTATCTTGACAACCGAGAAACTTACACTGAAATCTCCATGACATAGACATGAATACAAAGTCTTGCATTTATATACTGAAAATTAATTACATAAGAGGGTAAGGCCAGACCAGCCAGAAGCTCAGATCTTACTAAGTTTTATAGGTTTTAGTTGAATACAAGCTTTATGTGAGTAATAGGCTGCCAAATATGACAGGGCTGCAAAAAAGATTAACATAATTCTTAGACTAAATTAATAAAACCAGAACATCCAGGATATAGGAGGAGGTAACAAAGCCACCCTGAATCCCATGCCAGCTAAGGGCAGCACAGTAAAGAGTTGGAGTTAAAGCAGATCTTGGTTCACATTCTAGCTTGGTGGTCACTTATTAGCTGCAAAAGAGACAGACAACAATGCTTTTGTAAGCTTATTTCTTCATGTTGTTATTGTAAAGAGTCATAAAAGATTTAACACTATACATGCCACATAATAAGAATTCTATAAGGGGTAGCTATTACTGTTTTGTTATTATAATACTGTATTTGTAGCATTATATGTTTTCTACCTATAATAGTTTCTCAGGATACTAATCATCTAGAGTCTACACAAAGAAAAGTCCCAAGATGGGAAAAAATTTTATTTTTTTGATAATTTATTTTTTCAATGTTCCAAGATTCATTGTTAAATTATTTTATTTTTAAAAAATAGCTGAAAAAACAGTGTTGAGCCTGGCAAAGAAACCATTAAAGATGACTTGTTTCATATAGAAGAAACTGACTCATTCTGTATAAATACATAAAGTCAAACATTATAGGAGTGACCAAAGGATATACTATTTACTTCCACATGAGAGAACTATAACAACAGAAGTGGTCATAGAAGAAAGGAGCTACTTGAACATGTGCTGAGTTTCCCATCCCTGGAAATATATAAGCAGAGACAAGGTGACACAGGCACAATAGAATGATTTCGGTACAGTCATTAAAGTCTGGCAAGTACAGGGTTAAAGTACTTTCACTAACAATATATGAGGCAATATAAAAGATATTAAAGGCAGATGCTTTGAATTCAAAATATACAAGTTTAGATGTCAGCTACTTTCTCAGAGCTCTTAGACAAATCATTAAATCTCTCCTTTCCTAATTTTTCAAAATGAGAGTATTAATAGCACATTTGTAATGAGCTTACACAGACAATGATAAGGATATATTAGACATTAAACAAGGGCTGGTTGTTTTAGTGGGTGTTAATAATTATATTAATATTGGAAAGTTGTTACTGAAGGATATTATATACCTTTGCTGATGTTTAGCTCAAAAATTTTATGGCTCTACAAAAACTTAAGCTTTTGTCAGACATGATAGAAAAAATAAAGATTCAAAGCCAGGAGACTTAGGTATGAATTTCAACTAATTTACCAATTAACCATGAAACTATAGACTAAAAACTTAACATCCTTGTGCCTTGGCTTTTTCCTGGTCTACCAAACTGAAAAGTTGATGGAGTAAATGATCTCTCTATCCTCCTCCTACTAGGTCTCTCCTTCTTATTGATATTGCTATGTGATCAAAGAAGTTCCAAATATCAAGTTATCCATATGTCATCTCCTCATCTGTCCCTATTCTGATATAGTTCAAGGATGCCAAAGACCCAACATATACTCTGAGAGAAGCAAAAAGGGAGAAAGCATCCTGAACCAAAAATGATACCCTAACATCAAGTTATTGCCCATGAGGACTTATGGACATGTTAGTATGATCATGTTTGTAATTTTGTTCTTGCTTCTTTCTGTGATATATCTTTCTCCATTCTTTAATCAATTAGCAACCCACAGTTCTATTAGCCTAAGGCTGTAGTTTTTGGTATGAGTGACAGACTAGTAGACCCGCCAAAAATTTTAACAGGGAGATCCTAGAAGTTTGAAAGACATAAAAATGAGCTATATAAGTTTTCAATGCATCCCTGGATGACTGGAAGGCTGTGCACACATGCAGGGGATATTCAGCATAGGATTCTTCACACAAAACTGGTTAACTGGGAAACCATACAGAAACTCAAGAGTTTGGGAGGAAAGTAAATGGTGAGGCAGACTTAAAAATTATCATAAAACTGAACATTTTTACCAATCCCCACAGAAATCCAATAGCAGAAAGCAGAAGTCTTAGGGATTAGTGATTCAAAGTATTTGAAACACAGCTACTGAACAATGACTGGGTGATCACTAAGCTATTAAGACTCAAACATGAACCCTAAGAAGCCAAGCTAAAAAGAAATATCAGTGGCAGCACAGGATAAAAATATTAAGTCCAAAAATTTATTTTTAAAAAGGCAAAGCAACAATTGTCAGGGGAAAAAATAAATTACAGATTGGCTATGATATATAAAATGATATATAAAATGTCCAGTTTCCGTCTATGGCCATACCACCCTGAACGCGCCCGATCTCCTCTAAAATGTCCAGTTTCCAACAAAAAATTATGAGTCATGTGAAAAAACAGGAAAGTGTAACTCAAACTCAGAAAAAAAAAAAAAAGCAATCAGTTAGATCTAATTCTAAATTGGTCCACCATACAGAGACTTCAAAGAATAGGGGCTCCTGAGTAGCTCAGCTGGTTGGGTGGCTGCCTTCAGCTCAGGTCATGATCCCAGTATCCTGGGATCAAGCCCAGTGTTGGGATCCCTCCTCTCTGTCAAATAAATAAATAAATACATACATACATACATACATACATACATACATTTTTTACAAAAAAAGAATAATTAGAAATGTATTTTAAAAATAAAAAAATTAAAAATAAATAAAAATAAATAAAAATAAGAAGTCTATTTAAATAATTTTTAAAAACTAATAATGACTCAACAGGGGAATGAAACAAGTAGAAATTTTACTTTAAAAAAAATGAACAGGGACGCCTGGGTGGCTTAGTCGGTTAAGTGGCTGCCTTCGGCTCAGGTCATGATCCGAGGGTCCTGGGATTGAGTTGTGCATAGGGCTCCTTGCTCAGTGGGGAGCCTCCTTCTAACTCTGCCTGCCTCTCACCCTGCTTGTGTTCTCTGTCTGTCTGTCTGTGTCTCTCTCTCTCTGATAAATAAATAAATAAATAAAATCGTTTTTTAAAAAGATTTTAATTAAAAAAAATTAAAAAGAGGAACAAAAGATACTCTAGAATTGAAAAGTACAATAACTGAAATGAAAAATGCACTAGATGGGCTTAACAGCAGAATTGAGAGGGCAAGAGGAAGAATCAGTACATGAAGACAGATGAAAACAAATGACCTAACATGAAAAAAAGAAAAAGATCAAGGAAAAATGAACAAAGCCTTAGAGATTATGGAATAAAATAAAGTAACCAACAAAGAGGAGAGGGGACAGAAAATTATTGCAAAAAATTATTTTAAAAATCCCAAATTTTAAAAAAATTCCCAAATTTGATAAAAATTATTAATCCACAGATCCAAGAAGTATAACAGAAAGAACCATTACAAAGAAATCTATGCCCAGAACATCATAGGACAACTCTTCAAATCCCAAGATTAAAAAAAAAAATCTTAAAAGCAGAAAGGAAAAAACTTATCTCAAAAAAGGACTCAGCAATACAATTAATGGTTGACTTTAATACATTAGATATGATATATATGTAGGTAAATATAATAGAATTTTTATATTCTTTTTTTTTAGAATTTTTATATTCTTAATTTCTTTAAAATACATAAGATTATAGGGCACCTGAGTGGCTCAGTGCGTTAAAGCCTCTGCCTTTAAAAAAAAAAAAAAAAGCCTCTGCCTTTGGCTCAGGTCATGATCTCAGGGTCCTGTGATCAAGGCCCATATCAGGCCCTCTGCTCAGCAGGGAGCTTTCTTCCTTCTCTCTCTCTGCCTGCCTCTCTGCCTACTTGTGATCTCTCTCTGTTTCAAATAAATAAATAAAATCTTTAAAACACATAAGATTATATATGGAAGATAATTATGCTGTAGTTATAACATATATAGATGTAATATATAAAAAATTGACATGGGGACGGAAAATAAGGTGGATTGATGCAAAGTTGCTTTAATTTATCAAAATTAGGTATTAACTTGAATTTGACTGTGATAAACTAAGATGCACAGTGTAATTTCTGAAGCAACCACTAAGAAACTAGCTGAAAATAATACAGTGTAAAAATCAACAAAGCAATTAAATAATCTAAAAAAAATTTTTTTGATCTAGAAAACTGGTTTAACAGAAAGAAGGCAGTAAACATAAGAAATACAGAACATATCAAAATGGCAGAAATAAATCCATTAAATGTAAATGGACTAAATCAAAAGCTATAGATGGTCTTATTGTGTTTAAAGAAGCAAGATGCAAATATATGCTGTTGAAGAGACACATTTTAGATTTAAAGAGAAATACACATTGAAAATAAAAGAATGGAAAAAGATATTTCATGCAAACAATAATAAAAGTGTTGAAATGATTAAATCTGTGACAAAAAATATTTACAAGGGTTTGGAGTGGCATCCATTATGCTGTTATATAATCTTGTGGGGTTTTTTTAAAGATTTTCTGTATTTATTTGACAGAGAGAAACACAGTGAGAGAGGGAACACAAGTAAGGGGAGTGAGAGAGGGAGAAGCAGGCTTCCCGCTGAGCAGGCAGCCCAATGTGGGGCTCGATTCTGGATCTCCAGAATCATGACCTGAGCCGAAGGCAGTCGCTTAACCAACTGAGCCACCCAGGCGTCCCTGTAATCTTGATTTGAAAGAAGATTTTCCTTTTCTATCAACAATTGCTCTCCATTCTGTATTGAAAGGGTGAAAACTTGCTTCTTCTCTCATTTCCTTTAGGCAAAAAATTTATGGCTCACATTCACAAAGACTACTCAGTTTGACTGTAGGTTGCCCTACTCAGCTTTTCCCCTTCCTTCACACTACCTAACACAACAGTTAAGTCCTAGCCAACACTCCCTAAGAATGGGGTAAGAAAGACAGCCCACTTAACTTTGTTTTCTTAAGCTTTGTGTAATTGCTTTTTTAAAAAAGTATAATTGGCATATTATATTAGTTTCAGGTATAAAACATGATTCAGTATTTGTGTAGGTGTGTGTTCCAAAATTTTTTATCCATTCATCCACTAATGGATACTTAGGTTGTTTCCATATCTTGGCTATTATAAATAATGCTGCAATGAACAGAGGGCTGCATATATGTTTTTCTTTTGAGTCAGAGTTTTCATTTTCTTCAAATAAATACCCAGAAGTGGAATTGCTGGAACATATATAGTTCTATTTTTAATTTTTTGACAAGCCTCCATTATGCTTTCTATAGTAGTTGCGCCAATTTACATTCCCACTCATAGTATATAAGGGTTCCCTTTTTTCCACATCCTCATCAACACTTGTCATTTCTTATCTTTTTTATAATATCCATTCAAACAGGTGTGAGAATAAGATAATTCATTGTAGTTTTGGTTTGCATTTCCCTGATAATTAGTGATGCTGAGCAGCTTTCCATGTACCTGGTAGTCATCTGGATGCCTTCTTTGGAAAGATACCTAGACTTTCTGCCCCTTTTTAATTGGAATGTTTGCTATTGAGTTGTAAGAGTTCTTTCTATATTTTGGATATTAACCCTTATCAGATACATTCGCAAATACTTTCTTTCATTCAGTAGGTTTTTTTCATTTTGTTGATGATTTCCTTTGCTGTACAAGACACAAGTGTTTTTAAGATAGTAAATATTACTAGAGACAAACAGTGACAGATCATGGTAACAACTATAAATGTATATGTGCTTAAAAGGAGAGTTCCAAAATACATGGGACAAAATCTGAGACTAAATTGAAAGGGGAATTTAACAATTATAGTTCAAGATTTCAATACCCTATCTCTATATTTGATGGAATTAAATAGAAAATCACTTAAGGACAATATACCTTACTGACATTTATAAGACATACCAAATAAAAGCAGAATATACATATTTTTCTAATCACACATGAAACATAACCATAATAGTCTTATGCTTACCATAAATCTCATAAAAGGACTTTAAAAGGACTAAAGTCATACAAGGCATGTTCTCTGACAATACTGGAATTAAATTAGGTGCCATAACAAAAAGACCTCTAGAAAATTCCCTAATATTAAGAAATAAACAACACTTCTAAATAATCCATGGATCAAAGAAATCACAAGGGAAATTGGAAAATATTTTGAACTAAATGAAAATGGGAGCACATGATATCAAAATTGATGGAACAGAGCCTAAATACTACTTAAAAAACTATAGCATTACACACATATAATAGAGAAGATTTCAAATCAATAATCTAAGTTTCCACTTAGAAACTAGAAAAATAAGAAAAAATTAAACAAGCAAGCAGAAAGAAAATAGACACTTCTCTTGATTTCTATTCTGAAATAGAAAACAGAGGAACAACAGAGAAAATCAGTGAAACAAAACAATTCACAGTGGGGAAAAAAATAAGGAATTGAACTTTACCAAAAGTAAAAGATTTCAATGGTATTTTACAAAGTGAAGTCTTTTACTTTTGGTAAAGTTCAATTCCTTATTTTTTCCCCACTGTGAATTGGACTATTAGTATTATAATTAAAATTATTTTAAAAATTGATTTAAGATCCCACACTGCATTAGTTTCCAAGTCTCCTTAATATCCTCTAAACTGTAACAGTTCCTGTCTTTCCTTGTCTCTCATGACCTTGTCATTTTTTAAGAGTACTCATCAGGTGCAATAAACCATCTTTCAGTTTGTGTTGGATGAAGTTTTTTCATAGCTGGAATAAGTTATCTCTTTGTGGCAAGGATACCAGAAGCTAACCTTAATCACTTGGTTAAGGTGGTCTGACAGGTTTCTTCACCATTAAGTTACTATTTTATCTTTGTAATTAATGGATATTTTGTAGGAGAAATTTTGAAGCTATGCAATACTGTGCTTTCCTATAAACTTCTACCCACTAATTTTAGCATTCATTAATGGATCCGGTCTACAACAATTATTTCTCTGGTATTCCAATGGTGATTTTCTATTTTTCTCACTTCTACATTTATTAATTCTCTAAGAAATTAAGTGGCCCTTCTCCACTTACTTATTCAACCACCATTTATATTAGTATGAACTTATAAGTATTCATTTTACTTTTTAAGTCATCATATTTATCTATTTTGTTGCACAAATTATTCCAGGTTTAGATATTTGGAGCTCTTCCAGGTCAGCTTTTGTGTCTTTTTTACATACTCCCATCATTTTTTTCTCTTTTAAAGATTTTATTTATTTATTTGACAGAGAGAGAGATCACAAGTAGGCAGAGAGGCAGGCAGAGAGAGAGGAGGAAGCAGGCTCCCTGCTGAGCAGAGAGCCCAATGCAGGCCTTGATCCCAGGACCCTGAGATCAAGATCTGAGTGGAAGGCAGAGGCTTTAACCCACTGAGCCACCCAGGTGCCCTCCCATCATTTTTTTAAAGAACTTCCTGGGGCGCCTGGGTGGCTCAGTTGGTTAAGCGACTGCCTTCTGCTCAGGTCATGATCCTGGAAACCCGCAATCGAGCCCCACATCAGGCTCCCTGCTCGGTGGGAGGCCTGCTTCTCCCTCTCTCACTCCCCCTGCTTGTGTTCCCTCTCTGGCTGTGTTTCTCTCTGTCAAATAAATAAAATCTTTTAAAAAAAACTAAAAAAGAACTTCCTTATTTTCTAACACCACAAATATTCCAGGAACATCTTGTATTTTCCTTGCCCCAATCTTGGAATCATATACTTTGCCAAGGAGTCCTGGTTCCTTTTGTTTGAGAATGATTATTTAAAAACCAAGATCTGGGCACAACATGTGCTCATTGCTACTGGGTGTCACTACTTCTAGACCCTCTCTATAGATAGGTCTAGGAAATGTGTATGTATATGCTAACTGATGTATATAGATAAATCTATATTTACTGTTTTTATCTAACCTATTAAAAGGGGGAAAAAACACTTCAGTTCATATTGATGTCTCCAATTCCAATCCAGTACCAAAGGGTTTATTCTAGCATTCCCATTTGCTTATTTGTAATTTCTTTCTGACAGTAAGAAACCTCCTTTTCCTAAACTACAATATATTTACTTATTTGTTCAACAGTAATATGCATGCAGTTTCAGAATTGTTAATCCATACCCCTATGAGAAACAAATTTATCAAGTACAATGGTTTTTGTTTTTCAGTTCTTTTTTCATTAGCCTTACAGAATCCAGTCAAAAAAAAGCTACTTAGGTCATGTCTTTTCTTCTCTAAGCCTTCATTGTGGTTCTCTTTCATTGTTTTTTTTGTTTATTTTTTTGTGTTTGTTTGTTTTTATAATACTGTTAGACTCATTTGTAAATCTACATTTCATCATTGTTTCCCCATCCTGGTTGATTTTTTTAAATTTGAAGACAATAGAATTCACTTTATGGTGTGACAGGGTCTATGAGTTTTGACAGCTGCATAGAATTTAATATCCACTAGCACATTTGCATACAAAACAGTTTGATCACCCAAGAAATCCCCTCATGCTACCCATTCCTTATCAATCTCTCACTCCATTCTCACCCTGGCAAACCATGATCTGTTGTTTTTTGGTTTAGGGTTTCTGTCCCTACAACTGTCTTTTTCAGAATGTCATATCAATGGAATCATACAACATGTAGTCTTTGTAATAAGGCTTCATTCACTAAGCAAAATGCATTTAGGATTCATTCATGCTGTTGTGCACCCATAGCTCATTCCTTTTTATTGCTGAATATTATTCTATTGGATCAATGCACCACCATTTGTTTATCCATTCACCCACTGAAGGAAATCTGGGTCATTCCAGTTTTTTGAATAAGGCTTCTCTAAACATTCATATTCAGATTTTCCTGTGGACATAAATTTTCAATTAACTTGGGTAAATTTCCAGCAGCAAGACTGTAGGGTCAATGTTTGGCTTAATAAGAGAGCCAAACTCTTTCCCAGAGTGGTTGTACAAATTTGAGTTCTCATCAGCAATGAATCAGAGTTCTACCTGCTCCACACATTCATTAGCACTTGGTATTGTCAGTTTTGTCTGTTATTCGAATTGATTTGTATTGACATCTTATTGTATTTTTAATTTTCATTCCCCAGTGACAATGATATTGAACATATTTTATTTACTTATTTTCCATCCAAATTTCTTCTTTGGTAAAATGTCTGTTCATATCTTCTGCCCCTTTTTAAATTTCAGCTTCTAATTCTTTTTAAGATTTTTTTTGTAAGTTCTAAATAAAAATCCTTTATCAGATTTGCAATTTTAAAATTTAAAATTTTTAAATTACCCAGTTTATGGCTTCCACTTTTTCATTCACTTTATAAGTCTTTCACCCACCAATCAAAAGATACCGATTTTGATAAGTCAACTTTATCAATTTTTTTATGGAGCATAATTTTGGTGTATCTAAAAACTTTTGCCAATTACAAGGTCATACAGATTTCTCCTATGTTTTCTTATAGAAGTTTTATAAGTTCCATGGCTTATATGTAGGTACATATGGTCAATTTTGAGTTAATTTTTGTAGAATGTGAAATATGTATCAAGGTTCATCTTTTAACATAGGAACTTCCAATTATTCCAGCACCATTTTTTGAAAAGACTCCTGTTGCTCATTAAATTGCCCTTGAACCTTTGTCAAAACTCAGTGGAAAATATTTGTGTACATCTATTTCTAAGTTCCCTATTCTGTTCCCCTGATCTATGTGTTTTTCCCTTACCAATACCACACTCTCTTGATTTCTACAGCTTTATAGTAATTATTGAAATCAGGTGATGTGAGTCTTCCAACTTTGTTGCTCTTTTTCAGAATTGTTTTGCCTATCTTAGTTCCCGTGTGTATGTATACATATTCACATATTTTAATAAAGATGCACATCTATAGAAAATAGACACACATCTACAGAAAAGGTTCCTGATTCTGATTAGGATTAAACTGAATCTATAGATCATATATTAGGGAGAACTGATACCAACAATATTGAGTCTTCTAGTCCATAAACTTATATTACATACTTCTCTCTTCATTTACTTGACTTCTTTTACCATTGTTCAGTAGTTTTCAGCATAAATATTGTGCATATATTTTGTTCTATTTGTAATTATTGGTGCTATTATAAATTTATACTATTGGTGCTACTTTTTGTGAATTTCCAATTCCAGTGTTCACTATAAGTGCATATATAGAAATACAATTCACTTTTGTATATTAACATGGTATCCTGCAGCCTTGGTAAACTTATCATTGCTTCTAGAAACTTTTCTAGAGCCTTTAGAATTGTCTAATATGTATTATCATGTTATCAGCAAATAGATACAGTTTTATGCCCACCTTTCAAAACCGTATGCCTTTCATTTCTTTTTCTCACTTTATTATACTGGCTAGGATTTTAAGAATGATGTGGAGTAAGAGTGGTGAGAGTGAACATCCTGCCTTCTCAATCTTAGCAGTATCCAGTTTTTCATCATTTAGAATAATGTTACTATAGCATTTTTATAGATTCTTTTTATGTGGTTAGGGAAGTTTCTTACTCTTCTTATTTCTCCAAGAGCTTTTATTATGAATTGATGTTAAATTTTTTCAAATGCTTTTTCTGCATCTATGGCGATGACTAACATGTTAAGTAAGTTAGACATACATACACACACACACGGCCTGTAACAATTTGAAATGTACTGAATTTATAATTAATTTGAAGACAATTTCAAGATATTTAGCCTTCTTCATCAAGACATTATACATCTCTATGAGGTCTTCTTTTATGTTTTTCAATAAAGTTTACAATGTCCTCTATTAAAATGTGGTTCACTTCTTGATTTATTTAAAGGTTCTATGGTTTTTGCTAATTTTATAAATGATATCAAAAGAAACAAAAAATAAATTATATCAATTTTACAATATGTTCTAAATTTTTGTCCCTAGTTTATTAAAATGTAACTTGTTTTGCTATACAGATCCTGCATCCAGCAATCTTGGCAAACCCTCTTATTATTTTGTAGCCATTTGTAACTAGATGTTCATGAATTCACTATGTAAATAATCATCTTCTTAATTCTTATACATTTTATTTATTTACTATTTTGTTCAAGTATAATTGACATACATTATATTATTTTCAGGTACACACCATCGTGATTCAACATTTGTGTACACTGCAAACTGATCAACACAGTAAGTCGAGTTACTGTCTGGCACCATACAAAGTTACCAAAACTTTTTTAAATTTACTCTTCTTATATATTGGAATAAACTGGTTTCTTACATTTATGCATATCTTATCATCAGAGACACTAGCTGCCTTTGTTCCAGATTATCTTTTCAAAGATGTTTGTGTATGAACAGTCTTAGAAGACAAAGATAGTGCCTCCCTTCAGAGCAAAGGGGAGGCATGCTTAGTGTCCAATATAATAAGGATAGCATCTCTCTGTTTATTTCTCATTATAAAAGATTCAGTTTCCCTAATATTAAGGTTCCCGTCTTGTCATATAATCCATTGCATGTGCAAGTATCACCTACCGTTCGTCTTGTCGTCTTTTGAGAATTGAGACTCAGGAAAATAGTGCAAAAAATTTGCTGATATTCTGTCCACTGCTATTGCTGTGTCTGATATCAATCTTCTGCCAGTGTCCATGAAATTCTGGCAACCTAACTTCTTAGCTTGCAAGTAGGATAAAATCACAGACCTTCACAGTTCTTGACATTACTGTGCATGCTAGAACCTCCACTACAAAGGTAACCTATGGGCATTGTTGGCTTCAACCTGATTTTAAAGGGAATGCATTTAACATTTTACCATTAAGCACAATAATGGACTTAGATTCTTAGTGTATACTCCTTTTCAGGTTATGGGGAATGGTTAAAAAAAAATTCCTAATCCATTTAATTTGGTAAATTGTTGCTTTAATGGCCCAAATGAGATGACATAGCTTTCAAAAGTGGCTCTCCTTAGAATTAAAAATAGGGAAGGGATTTCTAAGAAGGAGCTACTGGAATTTCAAGTAATACAGTTTTTCATTATGTCCTGCCCTAAAGGACCCTTGACATTCTTGGCCCCCACCAAACAGATACCAGTAGCACCCTTCAATTTTTTCAAATGATTTCCCAGAGCAGGGTTGCCATATTTTCTTCTATAAAAAGGCAGACAGTAAATATTTCAGGTTTTGTGGGCTTTCTAGCCCCCTATTGCAACTAAACTTTGTTGTCATAATGCAAAAGCAGCCACAGACAATACATAAATAAATGAACAAAGCTGTGTTCCAATAAAACTACAAAAACACATGGTGGCAAGATTTGGCCTGCAGGCTGTGCTTGACTCCAGCAC
This sequence comes from Spilogale gracilis, assembly GCA_004023965.1. Lineage (NCBI taxonomy): Eukaryota > Metazoa > Chordata > Mammalia > Carnivora > Mephitidae > Spilogale > Spilogale gracilis. The sequence continues at coordinate 37,423 of PITA01004662.1, forward strand.
TAGAAGAATGGTACAGAGTAGAAGATCTTCAAATTTCACAGATGAGGAAACTGAGATAAGGGATGAAATGATTTGGCCAGCTTCTTGATAACACAGAGCAAAGATTATAACCTAGCCCTCCTAAGCATTGTTGCTCTTCCCACTACATCATCCAGCAGAATAAATGACACCTTGGTGGAATCTGCCTCAGTAAATATTTTTATCTATCTCTACTAAATTTATGTAAATATATGTAGATATTTGGCAGATGGCCATGAATATTCAAGTCTCTGCTCTAGGTCCCTCCTTTGTGGTCTGCAGTGTTTCTCTAGTTTTGCATCATTCCCAGATGAAGACACCATTGTTCCATCTCAAGTTATGTTCATAAAAACATACACTACAACTTGGTTGTATGCTGAACTCAGAAGCAGAGACTTTCCACAACAATAGCATAAATCATTCATCTGCTGAATATTTCTAAGGCCATCCTCACAATACTGAACACAGCCTTGATATTTCATCTGTACGCCAGGACTCACACCCAAACAAACTGAAGTCTATTTTCTAATGCAGAATTGGATCTAATATTAATGCATACAAAGTGTCAAAGTGTGTCACATCTACTTATTTTTTGTCATCTGCAACTGCTAAGATTCCATCTACAAAAATATTTTATTTGGCTTCATTGATTCTTTTTTAAGTTTTTATTTTAATTCCAGTTGGTTAATATACAGTGTTATATTAGTTTCTGGCCTGACTGATTCTTCACAAAAGTGCTAAATAAATTGCCTCATGGAAGAAATATGTAATCATAAATAGTTGTTAGAAGTGATACATATAACTCGAAGTAAAGCATTAGTTCTTAGAAGAAGAATGGGCTCAGACAGATACATAACCAGCCTTGGCCAAAACCAAAACTTTTGCTAGTTTATTCAATATACCTGGGGCCATTTTAACTCACATTTGGTGGGATTCACACATTGGATAGAAGAGTGGACTACAAGAACTGAAGTTCTTTCAACTCTAACACTTAGTTAGACTATACTCAAAAGAAAAAAAATGAATATTACATCCTGGTGAAACTCTCAGAAGAACTCAAAAAAAACAGACAGAATTTAGATGTGGAAAAGAAGACAGAAGTGCATGAAGAGATCAATGTAGATCTGCACCACTGGGCTACTATCTTCCTCCTCACATTTAAACAGTAAAAACCACTCAGAAGATCAAGAAGCCCCTAAAGAGACAACCTTCTAAAAACTGGTTTAGATTCCTTAAAATATTTAAAAAAAAAAAAAAAGCTACCCTAGGACCCTGCAACTGCACTACTGGGTATTCACTCCAAAGACACAGATGTAGTGAAAAGAAGGGCCATATATACCCCAATGTTCATAGCAGCAATGGCCACAATCACCAAACTGTGAAAAGAGCCAAGATGCCTTTCACAAAAGGATAAATAAGATATGGTCTACATATACAATAGAATATTATGCCTCCATCAGAAAGGATGAATACCCAACTTTAGTACCAACACAGATGGGACTAGAGGAGATTATGCTGAGTGAAATAAACCAAGCAGAGAAAGTTAAATATCTATAGTTTCACTTACTTGTGGAGCATAAGGAGTAACATGGAGCATAAGGAGTAACATTAAGAAAAGGAAAGGAAATGTGAATTGGGATAAATCAGAGAGGGAGACAAAGCATGAGAGACTGTGGACTCTGAGAAACAAACTGAGGGTTTTGGAAGGGAGGGGAGAGGATGGGTGAGCCTGGTGATGGGTATTGAGGGCACAAATTGCGTGGAGCACTGGGTGTGATGCATAAACAATGAACCTTGGAACACTGAAAAAATAAAATAAAATAATTTTTAAAAATAAAAGGGAAAATAAATAAATAAATAAATAAATAAATAAATAAATAAATAAATAAATGGTTTAGGATTTACTGCACCAAAAGCAGCAGTCATGAATGCCAATTAGAGCCAATGGTCTGGTATATTTGGTCGCTGAGAAGCAATAATCCTAAATGGCAATTTCTGTTGGAATCTGATATATTCAAATCTTTTGAAGCAAAAAAATGATCAGGCAAGGATAGGAGGCAACAATTATATTTAATACATGCTTTTTTAAAATGATTTTATTTATTTATTTGACAGAGAGAGAGAGATCACAAGTAGGCAGAGAGGCAAGCTGAGAGAGGAGGAAGCAGGCTCCCTGCTGAGCAGAAAGCCCGAAGTGGGACTCGATCCCAGGACCCTGAGATCATCACCTGAGCCAAAGGCAGAGGCTTAACCCTCCGAGCCACCCAGGTGCCCCAATACATGCTTTTTAGTGAAGAAGAGAAATATTTAGGTACTAGATTAGAGTTCAGTAGCACTGGCCTTCATTCTGTGCCTGAAAAAATTGATTTAGTTTCTTGGAGAGTTGACTTTTTCCAATGATATGGGTAGACTAGATCAGACTAGAATATTTATATCTTTGGCTTATGATCATTTAGGTGTATTTTAAGTTCTTCAAAGGGCAATGTTTAATACAAATTTGATAAATGTCAAAATCAGCCAGAAAGCAAAACAATTCTAAAGAAATTATAACAAAGATTTAGACATCCAAAATTTTGATAAGAATTTGTCAAGCAAGCATCATCAGTTCCTTGCCTAACTTGGAAGCAAACCAAAGTTCCTCATGTGGATGGCTTTGGAGCCTCCTAGTGGCAGCCTCAGGGGACCTACAGAACTAAGAGTTCTGGAAAGGACCAGGCTTTCAAAAGAGAGTTAGTTAGTATGCTGCTGATCAATTTAAACAAACTCATCAACTCCCACAATGTGCTCAATACACTATACTGGACACTAGGAATGCAAAGATGAATAAATGTTGGTCCTTATCCTCATGGAGTTCACAACCTATTATACAAACAAGTAGGAACAGAAATAACTCTGAAATGACACAATGAGCACTTATAATCTGCATAAACAGGAAAGGGGGATGAAGTCAGGAGTGTGTACTAAAGGAGACTATCTTCTTAACTATGTCCTTATTGAAGAACAAGCATGTCCATCTGATGGAGAATCCAAGTAGATTATATATTTTCATGCCTTTGCTAATTTTTCTTCCTGTCTGAAATATTTCCTTTTCCACATATCATACTTAGAATACTAAGACTAGAGTACAGTACGGTGGGAAGAAACGTGAAAAAACAGGCTGGGATCAGACTTATGAGTGCTTTTATGGTTTGAACTTTATCTTCCAGACTCTGAAGAGACATCAAAGTGTCTGACTCACAGAAGTGACTACTGAAGATTGTTCAGAAAATAACTCTGATAGGAGTATGAGATTTATCTTAGGAGAGCTGGGGAACAGAGAGACCTATTAATCTGTGTTAACAGTTCAGGAGAGGGATAGGAAAGGATAGCAGCACAACAGTAGCAAGAAAAAAACTTCCAGAGTAGGAACAACTATCCCTAACAGCCATGTGAATATGGAAAATTAGGCTCAGAAGAGAATCAAAAATAGTTCAGTTTTCCTCAAAAGGTAGACAGTGATACCATTAAACATGGTAGGGAACACAGAGGTCAAGAGAATGAGTAATACTGGGGAACTTTAGTAAATTTTATTTGGAGAACAAATTGTATCTTGGGTTTGTTTAAGAAACACTAGAAAGTATCTATAAAACTCATAACTCTGAACAAATTATATTATAACCATCTCAGAATAACCACAAGAGTTATAACCACTACTAAAATATTAATTGTTGTGATCTCCTAGGGGTATATGAAAAGGAACAATTACTTCCATTTTCATAAGTAACTCCTGAAGTTGACTGATCCAATCTCAGAAGACTTAACTCCTATTAGACAACAAAAAATTTTTAACAAAATGCAAACATCTTATTCCTCTTTTTTCCCCTTTGGCTTATCTAAAAATACCCATCGTCCAAAGAATACTTGAGTTCCATCTTTACCACAAAGCCTTATTTTATTCTTTTGGACCTTATATATTAATTAGGTTAACATATGTGGACTTTCATAGTATTTATAGATAATATTCTACTATATTGCAAATTTAATATAAACAAACATATGTAAGTCCCTTAAGGAGTGAGGTATAGGCCTACTGCCCTCAACCAGAGGCCAACTAATCACCTATTCTAACTAATCATTCATTCTATCCCCTTATATTTTACAAATGATAAAACAGGTCCCAGACAAGTTAAAAAACCCAGCCATGGATTCATATCTATCTTGTGGTAGATCTCAGACTAAATCCATGTACCCAGAATTCTAGTTCTATAATATTTCTATGCTTTCAGATACCCCATAAGTATCACTGAGCCAACTGTGTGTTATACTTCCTTTTTTGGGGGGCACTTTTGCATCTTAAAAGGATACTCAAATACCAAAAGATACAAATTAGTGATTATTTAATGATAAAATTATAAGCACCCTGAAAGGCAGTAAGGAAGATATTTGGGGACAAAATTCTGGGACTTAAAATTATAATTTCAGCATCTAGTCATGACGGAAAAATAGGAACTCAGTTAACCTTCCTGCCGTAAATAACTTTTAAAAAAGACCAAGATATGCAAAACAATGGTTTCATACATAGGAAAACAGAAAGTACAGGACAGTGATGCCTGAGGAAGGAAAAAAAAAAGTCAGCCCTATGATGCTATACCACCTTACTGCCTAGAGAGAGCTTTCAGGCTGTAGTACAAGGAGGAGGAACCCAAACAGAACTCAGTAGTCTTGCTGACTTGAAGAGACAGAGTTTGGAGTTAGGAGAGGCCAAGGCAACTAGAGTTTTACAGAACAGTATACAGGAGAGGAAAGAGCTACACAAAGAGCTCAGAGACCTACAGTGGAGTTGCCTAACACTGATGGATAATGACTTGCCATATGTGAGAAAACTAGCAAGGCCAGGAAAGGAACCACAAGGAAGCAGTAAATGGAACAATCATCACAGTTCACACAGGACCAGGAACAGTTCATGTTCAGGCCAGCTAGACTAAAAAGGCCTCGTAACACACAAGGTATCAACTAAGAAGTGTATGGATGTATAAAGTAATGCTTCAAAAAATATTCTGCCTCAGAGCCAAATTAGCCAGACTAAAGACTGTTTTTGAACTTAAAAGAAAGCCTTGAAAAAAATCAAACTGATCCACAGAACTTAAATTCACCATGCAAAAAGACCAAAAAAAATATTTAAGAGAATATCAGAATATCCAGCATCTAAATGCAAAGTTAAAAATGTCTGACTTCCAATTAAAAATTCCTAAGCAAACAAAGAAACATGAAAGTATGACACATAAATGGGAGAAAATCAATAAATACAAACAGACACAGAAATGACAAAGATGATGGAAGTAATAACCAAAGATTAAAAAAAAAACTATTAAAAACACATTTTCTATGTTTGAGAAGAGAAAGCAAGAGTGAACATGAGAAAAAAAGACAAACTGAATTTCTGAAAACAAAAAATGCAATAAATGAAACAAAATTATACTTAATTGAATTAATGCCACTTAGACACTGTAGAAAAAAGGATTAATGGAATTGAAGACATATCAGTAGAAACTATAAAAAAAAAATTTTAGCGAGGAAAAAAAGACTGAAAAAGAAACAGAACATCACAGCCACCAGACAATACTAAACAGCAAAACACATTAAATAATTTTTGCCAAAAAAAAGGGTGGGAGTAGGACAGGAAAAAATACTTGAAAAAATAATGGTCGATGACTTCAAATTAGATGCAAACCACAACCTAGAGAAACTTGAGAAGAGGAAATGGGAAAAGCACTAAACCAAAGCACATGATACTCAAACTGCTGTAAGCCAGAGATAAAGAAAAAAATCTTTTTTTACTATCAATGTTTATTCATTTGATCAAGCCTAGAACACACAGAAAATAGTTTCACAGTTGCTACAAAAAGGAATTCATATTTGTTTACTGTTCTCTCTTTGTGAAATACATAAACCCTTTTTCCAGTTTTATCAAGAAACAGTTGACATACATTACTGTATAAGTTAAAGGCACAAAGCATTATGGTTTGATGTACATGTATTATGAAATGATGACCACAATAGATTCACCTAAAATCCACCTTCTCAAATGGATACAACAGAAAAATAAAGGAAAAAAGGGGGGGGAACATTTTCTCTTTGTGATGAGAGTTCTTAGGATTTACTCTCTTAACAACTTTCCTATATATTATACAGCAGAGTTAGCTTTAGTCATCCTGTGTATACAATCCAGTACTTATCTTAAGCATTCAACTCATTTTCCCAAAAGCAGACGTTCATGTAATCCCCACCCCTATCAAGTTTAGAATGTTTTTCTCAGGCTCCTTCCCAGTTGTTCTCCTCTGGTGCCAAGTTACTTTCCTGGATTACTTTCTTGAATATATCACAAACTGTTTATACATTTTCCAGTTGGTGAGCATTTTAATTATTTCCGTTTTTTGGCTATTTTGAACAAAGCTTATACAATTATTCTCGGGCAAAACTTTTTTTTAAGATTGATTGATTGATTTGATAGAGAGAGACACAGTGAGAGAGGGAACACAAGCAGGGGGAGTGGGAGAGTGAGAAGCAGGCTTCCGCAGAGCAGGGAGCCTGATGCAGGGCTTGATCCCATCAGAACCTGATCCCAAGGCAGATACTTAACGAATGAGCCACCCAGGCGCCCTGGATAAAACTTATCTTAGATAAATATTGAGGAGTGGAATTATCTGGATCATACAATATGTACATACTCAATTTTGTAAGACACTATCAAACTTTTTTATAATTTAGTACTCCAATTTACCTTCTCCTATTCTATAATTAGCATTTCAGTTGCAGAACATTCTTGCTTAATTTGCTTTATTTTTCATATCTGAGATTTTATTTAAAGTCGAGTTAGTTAACAAATAGTGTAGTATTAGTATCAGAGGTAGAGGTCAGTGATTCATTAAAAACACCCAGTGCTAATTACATCAAGTGCCCTCCTTAATGCCCGTCATCCAGTTACCATATCCCTGCACCCTTCCAGCAACATTCAGTTTGTTCCCTTACAGTTAAGAGTCTCTTGTGGTTTGCCTCCCTCTGTTTTTATCTTATTTCTCCTTCCCTGCTCCTATGTTCATCTGTTCTGTTTCTTAAATTCCACATATGAGTGAAGTCACATGGTATTTTCTTTCTCTGATTGACTTATTTTGCTTAGCATAATACCCTCTAGTTCCATCCACACTGCTACAAATAGCAAGATCTCACTCTTTTGATGGCTGAATAATATTCCATTGTGTACATACATCATACCTTCATTAACCATTCATCTGTCAATGGACATCTGGTCTCTTCCCATATGTTGGCTATTTTGGACATTGCTGCTATAAACACTGGGGTGCAGGTGCCCCTCTGAATCAGTATTTTTGTATTCTTTGGATAAGCACCTAGTAGTGTAACTGCTGGGTCTTAGGGTAGTTCTATTTTTAACTTTCTGAGGAACTTCATACTTTCCAGAATGGCTGTACCACTTGCATTCCCACCAACAGTGTAAGAGGTTCCCCTTTCTCCACACTGAAGAGAAAATGTTAAAAATACACAGGACAAAAGACACGTTGGTATGGGGGGCAATATACATATTATATATATATATATATATATATATATATATATATATATATATATATATAATGACAACAAACTTTTTGTCAGAAACAACACAAGCAAGAGAGGACTGGCCAAATGGATTACCTAAATAAAACCAAAAAGGGAAAGGAAAAAAAAAAAAAGAAGAGTAAAAAAAAAAACCAGAATAGAGAACCTAAGAGCAGAGGAGAAATATCAAATGATATAGCATATGCATAACTGGAATCCTGGAAGGTGAAGAAAGGGAAAACAGGGCTAAATTAATAATGGCTAAGAATTTTCCAAAATTAGTGAGAGACAACAAACCACGGCCAGATCCAATAAACTCAGATAAATTATAGAATAAATACCAACAACAACCAAACACACACACACATACACAATACACACCTAGGCATATCAAAGTCAAAATGCTAAAAACCAAAGATAAAGTCTTTTATTTCTTTAAATTTATTTTATTTTTTCAGTATTCCAAGATTCATTGCCCATGCCCCACACCCAGTGCTCCATGCAATAGGTGCCCTCAGTACCCACCACCAGGTAAAGATAAAATATTGAAAGCAATCAGAGAAAAAAGATACACTGCCTACAAAGGAACAAGGATAAGAATTACAACAAACTTCTCATTAGCAAGCATGGAAGAAAATAGAGTGACATCTTTACAGTGTTAAAAAAAAAAAAAAGTCAACCCCGAATTCTACAGTATGAAAAGTATCCTTCAAAACTAAAGGTGAAATATTTTCTCAAACAAATTCATTGTTGGCATACATTTTCCTTAATAAATGTTAAAGAAAGTCTTTAGGCATAAGGAATATGATATGAGTCAGAAACTTGGATGTAAAAACACAATGAAGTGTCAGAAAAGGAATAAATGAAGATAAAACGAAATATTTTTCTTACTTCTAGTGACTCTAAGAGATAGCTGAATGATTCAAGCAAGTACAGGAGTAATGAATTTTATGTATAGCATATATTAAAATTAAATTATATCAATGGCATGAGGAATGGAAGGGAGAAGTACAGTATTTACACTATGCATGAAACTGTGTAATATTAATTAAAAGTAGATACTGATCATTTATTTGTTTGTTTCAACTTTTTCATTAAATTCCAATTAATAAACATATAGTTGACATTAGTTTCAGGAGTAGAATTTAGAGATTCATCACTTACATATAACACTCAGTGCTCATCACAACAAGTGCCCTCCTTAATAGGTGATGGATATTAAGGAGATTCTGATCATTAAAAATGTATTTTGAAAACCCTAGAACACAAAAGCACAAAATGTTTTTTAAAGTGATGAGTTGGACTTCATCAAAATTAAAACTTTCTTTAATGCACAGTGCACTGCCTATCATGTAGTAAGAACTCAATATAACATTACTACCAATTTCTTAAAGAGGTAAAGCATACACTTACATGCAATCCAGCAATTCCATTCCCAGGCATTTATTTCAAAGAAATAAAAACATATGCCCATGCAAAAGTAGAAATTTTCAAAGCAGGTTTATTCATAATAGCCAAAAACTAGAAAGAACCAAATTTCTATCAGGTGGTAAATGGATAAGGAAATTATAGTATGTTTGCTCAATGGAAACTACTTAACCAATACAAAGAAATAAACTACTGATAAATCTCCAACAAGCTACTGATAAATTTCCAACAACACTGATGACTCTCCAAAGTGAGATTAAGTGAAAGATGCCCAATTTAAAGGCTATCTATTGCATGGTTTCATTTATTTATTTTTTAATTATTTTTTTAATTTTATTTATTTGACAGTGAGAAACACAGCCAGAGAGGGAACACAAGCAAGGGGAGTGAGAGAGAGAGAAGCAGGCTTCCCGCCGAGCAGGAAGCCCCATGTGGGACTCGATCCCGGGTCTCCGGGATCATGACCTGAGCCAAAGGCAGTCGCTTAACCAACTGAGCCACCCAGGCGTCCCTATTTTTTAATTATTTTAGAGACAGAGCATGCAAGTGAGTAGGGAAGGTCCAGAGGGGGAGAGAGAGAGAGAGAGAATCCCAAGCAGGCTCCACACCCAGCACATTTCACAACCCTGAAATCATAACCTGAGCCAAAACCAAGAGTAGAACACCGAGCCACCAAGGCATCCTGCATGATTTCATTTAAATAAAAGTCTAAGAAGTGTGAAACTCTAGTGACAAAAAGCGATCAGCAGTTCCTAGAAGAGTAGGGGGTTGGCTCTAAAGGAGCAAGAAGAAACTTGTTGAGACATGTTCTACATCATGATATAGAAATGTGCAAAACATTGTGGAAGTAGTTAAATGAATACATTCGTCAAAAATCATCATCAAATTATACACTAAAAAATTGGAAAAATTTAGGGGCGCCTGGGTGGCTCAGTTGGTTGGGCGACTGCCTTCAACTCAGGTCATGATCCCAGAGACCCGGGATCGAGTCCCACATCGGGCTCCCTGCTCGGCAGGAAGCCTGCTTCTCCCTCTCTCACTCCCCCTGCTTATGTTCCTTCTCTGGCTGTGTTTCTCTCTATCAAATAAATAAAATCTTTTAAAAAAAATTGGAAAAGTTTTACCTAAATAATGCAGATCAAAAAGGAAGGGTGCTAGGGAGGAGGTAGAAGGGAGGAAACCTCTTTACAAAATCATTTGCAAAGGCTGTCATTTGTTCTATCTACTCACAAGGTAATTCTTTACCTAAACTTAATTGGGAGAACTACTAACACACTTAAAATACCAGCAAACTGTACAATATATTGGACAAGAGCATGATTATTACCTTCCTAGCGCTTCAGAACTTCAGATAAGAGAAGGTTTAATAAAGTCACTGCAATAAAAGACAGGGAGTAAAGGAAGATAGCACACAAATAGGGCTTGAAAGGAAGGATAAATCTGGAATAGAGAAAAAAGAGACAAGTGAAATAATTTGTTTAAATATTTCTAGAATATCAAAATGGAAAATTTTTTTTGTACAGATGAAAAGCTATTCTTGGGAAAAGACCCTAAATTCCTTATGGATTCATATGGACTAGTCTGTGTTCACTGCTTTCCAAACCTGAGGAAAACTGGAAACTCAACATTTCCTTCTCTCTGTAAGAGTCCTGTTCTCCCACATGACTTTTCCCACCTTTTAACACAAGAGACATTTAATTAACTTTTCTGCCACATGCAGCTGGCATCAAAGCAAACCAAGCTGTGGGGTGGTTGAGCCAGAATTACTGATGAATGTTCAGAGTAAACATGTTTTCAGTCGATTGGAAAGGTATATTTCTAAGAAGACAGAGAGCTCTTAAAATTAATTAAATCATCTGGACAAACTGTCCATCCAATTGGGGTTTTTCGGTAATGACTATCAGACTACAGATCTTCCTGCAGTTAAGCTTGTTTATCATTCAACAAGGCTACTTCTGCCATGTCTCATGGATAGCTTTATGATTTTTATTTTCACTGGCTTCTGGCTTCTTGTATTTATATAAACAGGCCAAGAAAGCAAAACACACATGAGAGCAAGTTTAAAAGGAAGATCCCACATTTCCCCAAAAGGCAGAGACACCTATCTTTCTTTCCTTTTCTGCATGTCAGAGTAGACAATTCAGGAGAAAAGGACCCGATGACTGGCAGGAAAGGAGACAGCCTCATTAAACATTAATTCACTTAAGTGGTTTTGTCATTGGGAGGAAATTCTAATAAAGTACTCTCTGCTGCAGAGTCTGATTGCATGGTGGAGGCCATACACAAAATGACATCAGACCCCCATGAAGACTTTACCTTAACTCTTAGGAAGTACCAAAATCAGTGTCCTGAGAAACTGACTGCACAGTACAGTTCCATGCCAAGCATGATTTTTCTCTATTGTTTGCCTTATTGTTTGTATTTGCCTATGCACAATATAATCTAAATAAACTGTGACTATGGCTCTGAAGGGAATGGTGCATCTCAAATGGATCCTTTTTGAGATAGGAGACCCCTAAAATACCCTAGTATACCTCACTCTCCTCTAAATTCTCCGACCACACTGCCTGATGGGGAATTCTTCTTGTTCTCTTAGTCACAGGGGACCCAAGGGATATTCTGGCCAGTTTAGGAAGCAGAGTTCTTTCAACCTTCAGAGAACTAACCTAAGACAGATGCTTCTGTTACCGCACATGTATCTCCCCCACTGCCTGCCTCCCTATGTAGTTTTTCTAACTTCATTTGGTACAGAGTTTTTCCTGCCATAGATCAGCTTCACAGGGCAATCATGTAATGACTCCTCTAAATGAAGAGAATAAGTATCATTTGTTAAGTATCTACTAGGCATTGGGCACTGTGTTAACATTTTACATATTGTGTCATTTAACCTGCCATGTCATGACGTATCTATAACATTTCATTCCGCAATAACACAATCTGGCGGTATGGAGTAATAATTAAAAGGGGCGCCTGGGTGGCTCAGTTGGTTAAGCAACTGCTTTCGGCTCAGGTCATGATCCTGGAGACCCGGGATCGAGCCCCACATTGGGCTCCCCGCTCAGCGGGAAGCCTGTTTCTCCCCTCTTGGTCCCTCTGCTTGTGCTCCCTATCTAGCTGTGTTTCACTCTGCCAAATAAATAAATAAAATCTTTCTAGAATCAAACCACTTGAGTTAGATTTTTTTTTTACTTCACCACCTCTAAGTGAATAACCTCAGAGAAGTTACATGAACTTCTTCATTCCTTAGCTGCCACATCCATAGAATCTATTTCACAGAATTTCTGTGAAGATTAAATGAAGTGCTCAAAAATGTTAGCCATTTGTAAATTTTTCTGTTGTCAAACAGATAAAAAAAACAAAACAAAACAAAACTAAGACCTAGCAAGATTAAGTCACTTGTCCAAGGTCATACAGCTAGGATTCAAATTCAGACCTCTGCCTGACTCTAAAGCCAATGTCCCTCACTGCTCTATCAGACTGATGCAAGAAAAAAAAAAATTCTCAGACCCATGGTTTCTCAAGGCACATTCTGTGGAACACTGATCTCATGAAATACATACTTTGTCCATCTTTTGGAGATTTCTGCTGCATTAGTATATTAAAAGCTCCTAAAAAATCAATTTGCTTTAACCTAATGCTTCACAAATATATTTGACAAGCTATATTTCATAGACATTCAGGATCACTGGGACATCCTTTGCTAAAAACTTAAGGAGCTAACCCATCACAAATAAAGTGTGGGTAATGATGGCAAGAATTATTTCAAATGTCCTGATTTTTACAATTAGCATGTACACCAGTTATTACCTACAAGTGTAGACTAATTGTGTTGCAAGAAAGAGCAAAATTACGACTTGGTTTTTTTTTTTAAGATTTTATTTATTTGACAGAGAAAAAGACAGAACACAAGCAGGGGGAGTGGCAGACAGAGGGAGAGGAAAAAGCAGGCTCTCTGTTGAGCAGGGAGCCCAATGTGGGGCTTGATCCCTTTGGCTTGAGCCAAAGATGAACACTTAACTGACTGAGCCACCCAGGCGCTCCAAATTATGACTTGTTTACAGAAAAAAACAACCTATAAAGTTCAACTTCTAAGAAGAGAGACCCAGAAATAATCAATTATTTGGTCAACACAACAGAGCCAGGAATAGAATCTAGTTTTCTGAATCTAACACTCTGTCTTCTATACCAGTGATCTCCAAAATGGGTTATGTTTACACCAGAGAAATGAGGAGAAAATAATGTAATACCTATGTATCATTTTAATGTTATAATTTCTATTTTTATGGATATGCAATATTAGTATTATAATACAATAATATAATTTATAAATAAATACATTCACAAACAAAATTCATGGGTGTGCTCAGAAGTTTTTATTAACAGAAATATATGGTCAAAAAGTTGGGAGTCCTTTATTTCAATCTCTATGCCCAGAGAATGACATGCTGCTGCAACAGAAATCAACAAAACAGAGTAGAACATCTACAATGTTCCCTGACAGTGTCTTTCAAGTACAGCTCTCCTTTTAAAGACAAAGAGAGGGAAGAAGAAATTCTCACAGACCACATCAAAATTGAAATAAATTATTTCATCATATTATGTAAATATTTAACAACATAAAAATTAGCTTTTATCTATAGTTCTTAAGCAACTATCAAAAACAAATTTATAAATTAAATAGAAACCAAAAAAAATCCATAAAATTTAAATCACCACCATCAATTTAACATGACGGATAGGGTCATTTTATTGAAATAGCAAATCACATTCATGACCTGATTATAGCTAAGATTTATGGCACAAGATATGCCTCAGTTTCTTCATATAGAAAATACAGAAACAAAAATGCTTAGCTCACAGAGTTATGGTAAGTTAATGAGCTAATACTTGAAGAGTGTACAATACCTGGAACATAATATACACTCCAAAATATTAACCATTACCATAATCAGTACTGTCATCCTTGTCACTGCCATCATCATCATCACCTTGAATCTGATACATGCTCTATGGATCATTTCCCCCATGACTTTTCCCTATTGGAACTATTTCTCAAATTCTTTTTCCTAGAACCCTCCCTGGCATGATTTTGAGCTCTTTACATTATTTATGTATTAAGTTTGCCCTTCCTCTCTCCCCACAAATCTGAGACAATTAAAGTAGTATGTCTTGACATCAACACAATCCTAAAGACCAATGAACACAGATAGTTAAATCCTATGGCAGAAGTATTCATCCAGATGAATTAGAATGTATCCAGATCAACATATCTATTAGATTATCATTAAGATTTAAGGGGAGCAGTGTTGTGATGAGCACTGACTGTTATATGCAACTAATGAATCACTGAACACTACATCAAAAACTAATGATGTACTATATGGTGGCTAACTGAACATAATAAAAAAAAGAAGAGACATAACATTTTTAATTCTAGTAAAGAATTCCTAGACACCTCAGAAGATACTGATAGATATACACAATCCTCCAAAAGTCTTTGGATTCCAGTAAGAGAAATATTATCCTATAGATACATAAGAAGAGATGAAAATTTATATTCTAGCTAAGGACGACTTTGTTTTTCATGTTTCCTTGCTAACACTAGAGTTCATACAACTCTCCTGATTAACAGTAACATTCTAGTCCATATGTATTATGTGCATATCTGTCTTTCATACAAGAAGAGCTCCTTAAAAGCAAGCATGATATTATTCATCTCTGGCTCACCAGCACTAGCAAACCGTCTTTGCTCCAACCTTGGGATAATTCCCTACTAACTTCAATAGGTTACAGTAGGAAAGGTACCAAACATGGAGTTGGAAGTACTAAGTTCAAGTTCTAGCTCTGACCCATTTAATAGCTGTGTGGACTTGAGCAAGCTAAGTAATTTCTAAGTCTTATTTTCTCTTTTCTGAAAAAGAGTAAGGGTGCCCCCTGACATGGTTGTCTGAAGATTAAATGACATCTATATTGCCACGTGCTTAGTAAACAATAATATATCAGGTAAATGTAATATAGAATTACTAATGTAAAACGTGAATCTACCCAAGGCGAAGTAGATAGAAAGGATGAATCCCTTTCATAAACTCAAAACTACCTGGGCATAACACTACTGAACTGTACATTTAAAAGTGGTTAACATGGTAATATTTTCCCAGGTAAATAGGAAACTAGCTAAAGAGACAGGTTCCTGAAAAAAAAAAATAATCAAAAACAATAACAAAGACCTGGTTTCAAATTTCACTAACAATACCATCATCTCACACAATTCATTGTTTTTGAATCTCAAATACCTCGTCATTGAGTAGTGATAACTTTCTCTTGGGGTTCAGTAAATATTTAGATAAAACAAACTATAATAAACATCTAACACAGTGTCTGGCACAGAGTAAATGTTTAAAAAAATAGTTTCCAGAGCACCTGGTTGACCCAGTCAGAAGAGCATGGGACTGTTGATCTCAGGGTCATGAGTTCAAGCCCCCCATTGCATAGAAAGGTTACTTAAATAAATATAACTTAAAAAGATAATCCTATAACCGTGCCTGAGTGGCTCAGTTGGTTAAGCATCTGACTCTTGGTTTCAGCTCAGGTCATGATCACAGGGTCATGAGATTGAGCCTCATGCTGGGCTCCATGCTCAGCATCGAATCTGCTTAGGATTCTTTCCCTCTTCCTCTTCCTCCTCTTCTGCCCCCTCTCCACTCACACACACGTGCTCTCTCTAAAATAAATAAAATAAAATATTTTTTTAAAATATATTCATATAAAAAATCAGTTCCTATCAGTTTTAAATCCTTACTCTCTTCATAATTAGTAAATCTATCCATTAATCAAGTATTAACTATGCACTATGTGGCTCTTCACCATTTTAAAAGCATGAGTTATGGAAGAAATAAAAGACATAGATTCCATTTTTATAGAGTTTACAATTAAGTTAGGATGCCAAAAATAGTCACAGAGAGCCCTTTAAAACCCTACTATATTCATATAATAAACTTTAGGGTTTCATACTGTTATGATAGAAATCTTTTTTATTGTGGTAAAATACAACATGAGATCAACCCTCTTACTTTCAAGTGTACAATACAGTATTGTTACAGCAGATGTTATACAATGTTGCACAGTAGATCTCTAGAACTTAGTCAATTTGCATAACTCAAACATTATACCCACTGTACAGCAAATCCCTAAGTCCCCTTCCCTTTAGTCCCCGGCAACCACCCTTCTGCTCTGCTTCTATGTGTTTGACTATTTTAGATACCTCATATAAGTGGAATCATACAGTGTTTGTCATTCTGTCACTGGTTTATTTCACTCAGCATAATGTCCTCAAGATTCATATACGTGTTATCACATATAGTAGGATTTCTTTCTTTTTTATCTTTGCTATTGTGAATCTTTGCTACAATGAATACAGGAGTGCAAGTATATTTGAGACCTAATTTCAAAAAAAATTTTTGGATATATACCCAGAAGTGGTATTGCTGGATCATATGGTATTTGTTTTTAATTTTCTGAGAAACCTTTATACTGTTTTCCACAGTAGCTAGAGCATTTTACATTCCCACCAACATGTGCAAGAGTTCCAATTTTTCCTCATCCTCACTAACATTTGTTATCTTTTGGTTCTTTGATAACAGCCATTCGGAAGGGTACAAGGTAATATCTCATTATGGTTTTGATTTGTGTTTCCCTAATTATTAGTAATGTCAAGCATCTTTTCATATGGGCGCCTGGGTGGCTCAGTGGGTTAAAGTCTCTGCCTTGGGCTTGGGTCATGATCTCAGGGTCTTGGAATGGAGGCCTGCATGGGGCTCTTCACCCAGCAGGGAGCCTGCTTTCTTCATTCTCTCTGCCTGCCTCTCTGTCTACCTGTGATCTCTCTCTGTGTCAAATAAATAAATAAAATCTGTATTTAAAAAGGAATCTTTTCATATACTCAATTATAGCCATCTGTATATCTTCTGGCCATTTGTATAGCTTCTGTAGAAAAATATCTTTTCAAGTCATGGCCCAGGTTTTTTTTTGATAATTTATTTTTTCAGTGCTCAAGATTGTTTATGCACCACACCCAGTGCTCCACGTGATACATGCCCTCCTTAATATCCACCACCAAGCTCACCCATCCCCTCAACCCCCTTCCTTCCAAAACCCTCAATTTGTTTCTCAGAGTCCACAGTGTCTCATGCTTCATCTCCGTCTCTATTTACCCCAATTCATATTTCCTTTCCTTCTTTTAATGTTCTCCATGTTACAAGTAAGTGAAACCATATGATACCTGACTTTCTCTGCTTGGTTTATTTCACTCAGCATAATCTCCTCCAGTCCCGTCTGTGTTGATACAAAAGTTGGGTATTCATCCTTTCTGATGGAGGCATAATATTCCATTGTATATGTGGACCATATCTTCTTTATCTTTTGTCTATTGAAGGGCATCTCATCTCTTTCCACAGTTTGGCGATTGTGGCCATTGCTGCTATGAACGTCGGGGCACATATGGCCCTTCTTTTCACTACATCTGTATCTTTGGGGTAAATACCCAGTAGTGCAATTGCAGGGTCATAGGATAGCTCTATTTTTAATTTTTTAAGGAATCTCCACACTGTTTTCCAAAGTGACTGCACCAACTTGCATTCCCACCAACAGTGTAAGAGAGTTCCCCTTTCTCCACATACTCTCCAACACTTGTTTCCTGTCCTGTTAATTTTGGCCATTCTAACTGGTGTAAGGTGATATCACAATGTGGTTTTGATCTGAATTTCCCTGATGGCTAATGATGATAAACATTTTTTCATGTGTCTTGTTGTTTCTTGTCCTGTTAATTTTGCTTTGGCCCAGTTTTAATCAGGTTATTTTGTTTGATTTTGGTTTTTTGTTTGTTTATGCTATTGAGTTGCAGCAATTCCTTATACAATTTGTATATTAACCCCTTATCAGATATTTGGTTTACAAATATTTTCTCCCATTCCATAAGATGCCTCTTTATTCTGTTGTCTCCTTTGCTCTGCAGAAACTTGTAGTTTTGTTTTTGTTGCCTATGCTTTTGGTGTCATTTCCAAGAAATCATTGTCAATGAATGGAGCAATCTCCCTATGTTTTCTTCTAGGAGTTTTACAGTTTCAGGTCTTATTTAAGTCTCTAACCTATTATGAGTTGATTTTGTACATAATGTAAGATAAGGATCCAATTTTATCCTTTTGCATATGGATATCCAGTAGATACCCAGCTTTTCTAGTTCCACTTGTTAAAGAAACTGGCCTTTTCCCATTTTGTATTCTTGGCCTCCCTACTGAAGATCAGTTTGCTATATATGCTTGCATTTATTGCTGGAGTCTCTATTCTGTTCCACTGGACTATGTGTCCATCTTTTTTTAATTTAATTTATTTATTTGACAGAGAGAGAGATCAAAAGTAGTTAGAGAGGCAGGCAGAGAGAGAGGAGGAAGCAGGCTCCCTGCTGAGCCGAACCCCCCCCCATGCAGGCCTCGATCCTAGGACCCTGAGATCATGACCAGAGCCAAAGGCAGAGGCTTTAACCCACTGAGTCACCCAGGCACCCTATGTGTCCATCTTTATGCCATACTGCTTTAATTACTATAACTCTGGGATTTATGTTTTATTTTATTTCTAGCATAGTTAACATACAGTATAATATTAGTTTCAGGTATATAATATAGTGTGATTCAACAATTCCATATCACCCCATACTCATCACAAGTTCCCTCCTTAATCCCCATCACCTGTTTCACCTATCCTCTCACTCACATCCTCTAAAGCCATACCATGCACCTTTTCTCACCACAACACTAAGAAACTAGAAATCAACCACAAGAAAAAAATCTGGAGAGACCACAAATACAGGGAGGTTTTATATATATATATGGCATGTCATTTAACCTCCCTGTATTATATATTATATAATATATATAATGAGTGGATCCCCTAAGAAGTCAAAGAACTCAAAAAGTACATGGAAACAAATAAAAATGAAAACACAATAGTATAAAACCTCTGGGATGCAGCAAAAGCCGTTCTAAAGCGAAACTGTATAGCAATACAGGCCTACCTCAAAAAGCAAGAAAAATCTCAACCTAAACTTACACTTGAAGGAGCTAAAAAAAAGAACAAACAAAACCCAAAAGCAGCAAAAGGAAGGAAATAATAACAATTAGAGCAGAAGTAAATTATATGGAAACTAAAAAAACAATAGAACCAATCAATGAAATAAGAAGCTGGTTCTTTGGAAAGGTCAACAAAAGTGATAAACCTCTAGCCGGACTCATTTAAAAAAATAAAAAAGGAGGGACGCCTGGGTGGCTCAGTTGGTTAGGCGACTGCCTTCAGCTCAGGTCATGATCCTGGAGACCCGGGATCGGGTCCCACATGGGGCTGCCTGCTCGGCGGGAAGCCTGCTTCTCCCTCTCTCACTCCCCCTGCTTGTGTTCCCTCTCTGGCTGTGTTTCTCTCTGTCAAATAAATAAAATATTTTAAAAAATAAAAAAATAATAAATAAATAAATAAATAAATAAAATAAGGAAAGAAAAAAAAGATAAAAGCTCAAATAAACAAAATCGCAAATGAAAGAGGGAAAACAACAACCAGTATCATAGAAATACAAACAAATGTAAGAGAATATAATGAAAAACTATATGTCAACAAATTAGACAACCTAAAGGAAATATAACATATTTTGAAGTCAGGACATGTGATGCTTCCAGTTTTGTTTTTCTTTCCCAAGATGATTTTGGCTATTTGGGGCCTCTTGTGGTTCCAAATGAAGTTTAGGACTGTTTTATCTATTTCAGTATAGAAATAAATATCAAAGTACCACTGGGATTTAATGGGGATTACATTCAATCTTTAGATCACTTTGAATAGTATGGACACTTTAACAAAATTAAGTCTTCCAGTCCGTGAACACAGGATGTCTTCCTACTTACTTGTGTCTTCTTTAATTTCTTTCACCAATGTTTTGTATTTTTCAGACTTTCACCTTTTTAGTTAACTTTATTCCTAAGTATTTTATTCTCTTTAATGCTATTGTAAATGGGTTTTCTTGATTTCCTTTTGGACAGTTTGTTGTTAATATACAGAAATACAACTGATTTGTTGATTTTGTATCCTGCAACTTTATTGAATTCATATATTAGTTGCAAGGTGGTCAACTTTATGTTATGTGTTTTTTACCATCATTTAAAAAAATCCTACTTGAGCAAATAGTGACTCATTACTATTAACCACTGACTTATAAAATATGTTCAGTATGTAGCAAAGTAATAGGCACCTAGAGAAAACTGGTGTCAAAAATTTTGTAAATTATTCCTTTCCCTTGTAATCAGACTTTTAAGAGTTACAAAAATATTATACTATTCATTTTTAACTTTGATACTGACACTCTCCACATATCTTCTGGATATGTACTTGGAAATATTTTACTAGTTATGAAAAAGCTTTGTGGTCAAAGTGATCTGGATTCCTGTCCTAGTTCTGCCATTTACTAGCTGTACAGTCTTATAAAGTTAAACATCTCTAAGCCTGAGTTTCCTCATGTGTGCCATAATAAAAATGTTACCTACACCTCATAAGATGGTTATGAAAATTAAGTAAAATGGTAGGTATAATGTGGATACAACATCTGACTCATATTAAGTATTTAATAAAAGTCATTAGTAATAAACAGCCATAGAGGAAGAAGGAGGAGAAGTAACAGGAGGAGGAGGACAAGAACTAGGCCATCCGCTCATGTACCTGCTGCCTATTTATAAGCAAAAACATGTAACTGTAGCACAAGGCAGGTTTAACAGTGCAGATTAGCTACAGGAAAAAATTTTCCTATATGCTAACTAGATTCATACTTATCTGTCACACGGGTATTTCACAAATATCCGAGAAAGGCTGAAATACAAAAGTGTTTTCTGCCCATGTACTACTACTCGGAAAACATTTTTTTAACCCGATCCTCAATCATCCAATTTGACTTTATTTGCTTTTGGGGAGAGGAATCAGGTTAAATAAATAAATAAATAAATAAACAAATAAATAAATAAAAGCATTATTTCCAGTTGAACTCACAGAGCCAAAACTCTGGTCTGCACTCATTAATTTTTTAAATAATTAAGTTTCACTCATGCCAATGTTATTAATCCCTCAGTTTATAGCATTCTTTGATCCCAGTGAATCTCAAAAAAAAAAAGAAAGAAAGAAAGAAGGAAAGAAAAACCCTCTCCCTTTCATGTTTGAACTGGAACACAAATTAATTGCAAAGGATACTACCCATATCAAATCAATTACCATGTCCTGTCAATTTTTCCTTTGTAATGACCCCCTAACTATTTTTTTCTTTCCCACTGCTGCTTCATTAATGTAATCTGTTCTCATCTCACTCCTGGATATCTTCACTAGCCTCTCACTGGTGCTTCTACAACTAGGCATCTACAACTGTTTCTATTCTGTCCTGTGAGGAACCATGAGATAAATCATAAAATGTTACACATAATTTTCCTAGTTACAATCCTTCATTGATTCTCTGTTGTCTAAAGGATAAAATCCAAACCCTTTAACTTAACTCTCAAGTTTCCTATCAGATTGTCTTCCACAATCTGATCCCAAACTCCAGTTCAACTTCACCTCTCAAGGAAAGCCTTTTACAACCAGTTTCCAAATAGCCTTTCTATACTGGAAATGGGACTGGCCCAATGGCACAAGACGATTATCAATTCCCAAACATTAAGCAGTTTTTGAAACAAAAAAAAAGATAAAGAGTATCCTTTCATTTCCAAATACTCCTAAGACTAAAAACCCTAGAAAAGGGATCAAAGGTTAATATATGCATAAAACAAAACCCAGCCTATGTTCCTTCATTCCCCCAAAAATTTTACTTCTCAGACTATGCTCACAGTTATTTCCAGAGTCCTCCAACTTCCCATAAACCAAGACTGTCAGAAGATGAGCATGACACTGGTTTCCATGGTGGTAACTCATCAGCCTACAAATGTCATCAAGGTTTCACAATGCTCACTACCAGACCTTCACTGCAGCCTTCTCCTATACTAGGTATGGCAAATGAGACCACTGGGGGAGAAAGCCAGGAGCTGGAGGTAGTGGAGGTAATCAGCTGCCAGGCTGGAAGAGAATCCAGGAATTCTACTCTCTCCTCATACCCAATTACTAAAAGTTGTCCATTTAGCTCTTGTCTGTTTTTAGTTTTTCCCCATATTCTTTTCCTTTTGAATAAACAAGCTAGCTCTAAGACAGCAAGGCTCTAAAGATATAAGAGCTCCTTCCCACATGCAAACTGCAGCTCCCCCAGACCTCTATTTTCTGCATGTGAATATTTTAATACATTAGATTTGTATGTTCTCTGTAAACTCCAGGGTTCTCTTGGTTAATGCTGATTGCAAATGCAGATCCAGAAACAACCCCTGGAAAGACAACTACCCTCAAGTTACATGAATTAAAGACTTGTTTTCCATTGTAATGGATTCCAGACCACCACAGCCAAGCCGATTCATTATTCTTTCAACAAATATTACTGAGCACATACTATGGTCAGGCCCACTAAAATACAGTGATTTTTTAAAACACCACCATACATTCAAAGGCAGAGATACAAGGGACAGAGGTCTAGTCTAGGATGAAGTATGGAGTAAGTCCTTAGGCAGCATTATTTTATAATAAGAAGATCATTAGTCCCTCTCTGGCTTTTAAATGATGTAAGAGTATGTTAAAAACAAGAATACAACACAAGTAAGTAAGCAGTTTTGACCATCCGCTATTTACTCAACTAGATATTATGAGATTCTAAAATGGATTGGGAGCAGCCATATGTTGTTCAAAGAACAGATTACAGAACCATCATTTCTGACTCTGTCAAGTCCTAGGTGTAAACCTGGACAAGTTACTTAATCTCCCTGAACTTGGTTTCCTCATCTTTAAATGATGATTATTTGGAAAGTCTGCCTAGCAAGGTTGTTGTGAGGATTAAATGGGATATACCATAAAGTTCCTTGGATTAAATGGGATATACCACAAAGTTCCTTGCAGAGGGAAGGTACTCAAGAACTATTTATTCTCGGATGCCTGGATGGCTCAATGGCTTAGAGCCTCTGCTTTTGGCTCAGGTCATGATCTCAGTCAGGGTCCTGGGATGGAGGCCCTCATCGGGCTCTCTGCTCAGCGTGGAGTCTGCTTCCTCCTCTCCTCTCTCTCCGCCTGCCTCTCTGCCTACTTGTGATCTCTCTCTGTCAAATAAATAAATAAAATATTTTTTTAAAAAAAACTGTTTGTTCTCTTCATTTCCAAGATATTAGGGCACTGACACTAATTAAGAGGTTACCATTTCAGAAGAAGGCCTAGAACAGTAAGAATAGTAAGACCAAAGGAAAAGTGAGAAACACCAAAGGCAAAAAAAAGACAGTTGGCATTGCATCAAAAAGGCTTCATTCTACTCATGAACTAAAAGAAACATTCTTTTAGGGAAAAACAAAATGTGATATATCCATACAGTGGGATATTATTTGGCAATACAAAGATATGAAGTACTAACAGCTACAGTAAGAATAAACCTTGAAAATGTTATGCTAAGTTAAAAAAATCAGTCCCAAAGAACCACATATTGTATAATTCCATTCATATGAAATATCCAGAATAGGCACACCCACAGAGACAGAAGGTATATTAGTGGTAGCCTCAACTGGATGAGGGGAGAATCTGGGGAGATAACTAAGCAGTGCAAAAAATGTTCTAAAACTGATTGTGGTGATGGTTGCACAACCCTGTGAACATACTAAAAGCCACTGAAGTACATATACTTTCAATGGTATGTAAATCATATTGAATGCAAACTGTATCTTGATGAAAGAGTTTTTTTAAAAGATTATATGAAAATAAAATAAAGTAAAAAGATTAAATGAGATAATGCTTATACTACCTTGGAAGAACTCAACAAATGTAGTGTAAATTGATGACGTTACTGGCACTGTTTCTAGAAAAAAATACACTTAATCTCAATTTTATGTGCATTATTGATGAGAATTACCTGAACCCTTAATCTCAAAACTATAAAACCATTCTGTAATACAGAAACAAGAAAACTCAGCAATGGTCTAATAACCTAAACTCTTATAAACATTTACAACAATCAGAAATAATAGTAAATTGGTGACACCTATGAAACTGTCCCCAGGTACTTCAGGTAAAGTTTACTGCTTCTTCCTCTGTAATTTGTCTATTACCTTTCTACACATAGTTATCTATTGTAGATGTCATTTTTCCCTACTAAGTTCTATCGGAAGAAAAACTATATCCCATTCATTTTTTTATCCTTTGGAAGAGCATATTGCAATACTGGTACACAGTAGGTTCTTTAATAAATATTTACTGAATGAACATATAACAGAAAATTCAGGATTTCTTGTAATCTCTCATCATTCTAAACTCCTGTTTCAGCCTCCTTAAAGAAGAGGAGAAAAGGGTTTTGGAAGCTGACCAACTTAGCAATAACACCCCATATTCCTAATAACAGATTAAAATGCCTCAACAACTAGTTTTGTCACAGACTTGAAGGTCCAAGGGCTCTAAAGAACAGGGAAATAATCTGAAATGGTTTAGTTAGCCCTGGTAAAACACTGGAAAGTCTCTATAATCAGCCCATGATCTCTGCCATCATCACTGAAGTAAAATGGATGAGAAGCCCTTCGCAGCTCCTCATTTTCCTGCTGCGCTTCAGTGAACATTTTTCCCTTCTGGCTCCCATAGGCCCTAACATTAGTAACTAGCAGCACAGCCTTGCTACTCCAAATATGGTCCCCAAACTAGCAGCATGGGCAAGACCTAGCAGAATGTTAGAAATGTAGACTCTCATTTGTAACTAGATCCCTAGAAGACTTGAATGCATGTTAGAATTCAGGCATCACTGTAGTAGAGCTGACTATGCCTGGACTCTAGTGGCAGATGTCTAGATTTGAACTCCACAACAAACCAGCTGGGGTACCTTAGGCAAACCACTTCACCCAAAGGTTCTTACTATGGTGTGCACTTTAAAAGTACCTGAAGAGATTTTTAAAAATCACAATGCCTCAGTCCCACCCCAGTGATTGATTTAACTAGTCCAGGAAGCATTATTTTTTTTTAAGATTTTATTTATTTATTTGACAGAGAGAGATCACAAGCAGAAAGAGAGGCAGGCAGAGAGAGAGGAGGAAGCAGGCTCCCAGACGAACAGAGAGCCCAATGCAGGCCTCAATCCCAGGACCCTGAGATCATGATCTGAGCCAAAGGCAGAAGCTTTAACCCACTGAGCCACCCAGGCACTCTAGGACCCAATATTTTTTAAAGCTCCTCTAGCTAATTCTAATGCGCCACCAGAATTGAGAACCACTAATACCTCTAGGCTTCTATCAAATGGGACAGTTAAGAGTACCTGCTTCATGGGGCTGTGAGGAAAAATATCTGATCATCTTTGAAAAGCTTTTGGCCCAGTACTTAAAATGTGTAAAGTACGCAATAATTGGTAGTTATTATCATTATACCTGGAAACCTGAAAAATGAATTGTCCCAGAGAAGGGATAAAAAAGAACAGGGTCCAATATTCTAGTCTGGCCCCACCGTACAGGCAGGTACCCAACATGAGGCACCAAAGAAAGGACATAATCAAAGAATGCATTATCCCCAGGATGAGTTTTTCCTAGAAGCAGACTGTTGATAGAAGTTTCAAGGAAACTACAGTGTGTCAGGTAACGGTTAAGCCATCTCTGCAAGGTGTCAGGAAAGCACCCTCACTTGGAATGTATCATTGGAGGGCAGGGAGCACTATTTCAGCAGTCTGTAACACAGGAAATCCCCCTTACCACACCTTCCTGATTTATACTGATTCTTGATACACACCACATGTGTCCTCAGCTCTCTTTTCCCCTCCCCCCAAGTTTTCAATCATATTTAGGTGATGAAAACTTAAAACCTGTGGTTATAACTTCTACGAGAAATTTCATTTTGAAAGCTTGCTAAAGTTCAACTGTATTGCCATGAGGAAAACAGAAGAAACAAAAGACTTCAGTCATCTACTAACACAAAAACCCCTAGTGAAGACATTTAATAAGTGTAAGTTTTCTGCTGCAAGTTGTTGAAAATCCTGACCTTTGGACTGGAGTGCCATTCATTTGCTTCTACAAATGATCTATGAAACAACAGCATTTATTTGTGTAATGGTTTTAGGTTACGTGTTTAGTTCCACCTGTGGATTTTAACTTGGCTAAGCCTAGCCTGTAGTTCCTTTTGAATCTATATCTCACTGGATTTAACCTGAGTCTACTCTTTCAAAGGGATTCATAATGGCCAGGCAAATAATTCACAATCTGGCTTTTAACAACTGCAAGGAAATAAACACCGAGATGAAAACAGCATACCTATTAAGGCACTGAGAGATATGTAAAGATTTATCTCAATTGTGATTACAAAGATTTTTTTTTAATTTTGAGTGGTTCAGTAACTATTAAATTCACCAAAAAGTTCATGTTCTATTTCTTGCTCCTCTGCCTACTCACTATGGAGCTCCTCAGAGTAAATGAAACAGACTCTTCCTCCCTTTCCTTGAGTGCATAGAGATAGTTAATGAATGTCTACCTCTGAAAGGCTTTTAAATTATTTGTTGAAAGTCTCCTCAGAGATACTGGCATTCCACAGGGTGCTCTCAAAGTCCTCTGGTCCCATTCTCTGGGTTAGTTCTAAATACCCTGACATTCTGTGACCTGTCCAGGAGTTTGTCAATGAAGAACAGTTCAAAAAGGTACAAGAATCCAGGACTAAACTGGAACCCCACATACCTCAAGCAAACATACCACACCACAAAAGCCATAGACCCATTCTAGGCCCCCAGAGAATTTGCTTCAGAGTGGCCCAACCATGGCAGAATACAAGTGCCCATGTAGCTCACTGTAGTGGAGTGAAGGGACTATCATTAGCTGTGATAACTTATTTAAGAATGCCAGGCTTGAAAGGAGAGGTGCTGACTCTACCATCAGCTCTGTCACTTAAACTCCATGTTACTCTGAACAACTTCCCTGAGTCTCTTCTTATTTATAAAGTGGAAATGACAAAATTTAAAATAAACTTATTCTACACAGTCCTTGTAAGGATCAGAGGTGTTTTTATCATCTGTAAAGAGCATTACAAATGTAAAATATAATGATTTTTCTCCTGCAAGTCAGTGATTAGGGAGCTCTTCAAAAATGGCTACCTATTTCCAATAAAATATTATGCCAGGTCTTCATAAATCTCACTTCATTGGCTGATTAATATTCAAATTCACAGAGCAGCTTTAATGAGATGAGTGACATTCAAAGAAAATCAAGAAATCCTCAGCTAAAGTTTCTTTTAAATCACACAGCGATATAATATTTGAAAAAAAACTCAAAATATTTTGAGTGTCACTTTCCATTTGTAGCTAAAATTTTACAAAGCATTTATTTCACTAAAGGAAACCATACTTCGATGCACAGATTTAGTTTTGCTGTGGCTTTTTTTTTTCCTGACATTTACTCAAAGAATGTATTATACCTAAAAGGATTAAAATGGATAAGGGTGTTTAAAAAGACATTAGAGGAAAATAAATAATTTAGATCAAGTTCCAATATGGAGAAAGAAATATGACACTACAGCCCTGCTTTGTTAGAAACTATGGACAAACAGCAAACAAAAGTTCTTGGGAAAAATACCAATGAAAAAATTAAAGAGAATAGTTAAATTACAACTCATCCATATATGGGTTATTTACTCACTAAAAAACATACTGTACTTACTGACTAAAAATTACGTAGGTAAGTATGTTGTCCAATATGACCCCAATTATAAATGTAAAAGTTTATATACATCTGTATACATAGAAAAATGTCTGAAACGATACATGCCAGACTATTAAGACTATTAATACTGTATCTATAGAGTGGGATTGGGGATCATTTAATATACATATTAGTGAATTTATACTTTGTGAGCCTGCATTATACTGGCAATTAATAAGAAAAAAAGCATAATTAAAAGTAAAAATACGAATAAAGAAGTTAAGCATTCACAAAATATCCTATATATTTTTTAAAAAGCAGAAACAGGGCGCCTGGGTGGCTCAGTTGGTTGGACGACTGCCTTCAGCTCAGGTCATGATCCTAGAGACCCAGGATCAAGTCCCACATCGGGCTCCCTGCTCGGCGGGAAGCCTGCTTCTCCCTCTCTCGTTCCCCCTGCTTCTGTTCCCTCTCTGGCTGTGTTTCTCTCTGTCAAATAAATAAAATCTTTAAAAAAAAAAAAAAGCAGAAACAATGAATGGAAGAAAGCTTATTCCCTTTACCATATTAAGCTACCAAATAAATGGCAAATAATTAGTCAACAAGTATTTGCTGAAGAGCTACTATGCAAAAGACATTCTACTAGATGTTGCAGAAACTCCAGAATTGATATAATCACTACTCTGATATAATCACTACTCTGACAGTGACCTATAATCTAAGGGTAGAGCCAAGACTACATGAACATACATACAAAAAGATACATTAGAAGATAAGGCAGAATATGAAAATAGCAAAGGAGTGAGTTTTAGATAATAAATGCTTCAGAAATTCAGGCTTGATGAATGTTTCATGGGGGAATTAATTAGTTAAATCACTCTGAGCTGAGATAGTAAAGAATTCATAGAGATGGAAGACAAATGTGATCAGGACTTTGCAAGGCAGGAAGAATTCAGAAATGGATAGAAAGTGGACAGACTGGGGCGCCTGGGTGGCTCAGTTGGTTAAGCAACTGCCTTCGGCTCAGGTCTTGAGATCCCAGAGACCTGGGATCAAACCCCCGCATCGGGCTTCCTGCTCAGTGGGAAGCCTGCTTCTCCCTCTCTAACTCCTCCTGCTTGTGTTCCCCTTCTCGCTGTGTTTCTTTCTGTCAAATAAATAAATAAAATTAAAAAAAAAAAAAGAAAGAAAGAAAGTGGACAGATGATGGATTTCCAGGGGATTCAAAGGTTAGAAATGATGGCAGAGAGAAGAAGCTGACTCTAAAGGGCCTTGGAAAACTGGAGAGTGAGAACTTGAATGAGCAGACAAGAGAGGTCTCTGAAGCTTTCTAGCTGGACAGATAGTGGAGCTTCGGAAAGATTAATCAGGCAGCAGGACAGAGAGAGGACAGAGACATGGAACCCAGGTCCCTAAGAGAGAGGTGACAGAATGAGGAGATAAGTGACCAAACTAAATGGAAACAGCCACAAAGGAAATAGTAATAGTTTTCATGTAGCCCCATTCTCAAACTTCCAAATCAGACTCAAGCCAGTATAAACCCCTAGTGGAAAGGCCTTTGAAGCTGTCTCAGTAGAAGAATGAGGAACATAGTGCTGTTATACTACAGGGACAGTGACAACAACCAAATTCAGAGGAGAATGTCCTGGATCCAATCATAGCTCTACCACTTAAAAACAGTTTCTTAAATCACCCCTGAGATTTTGAGCAGAATATACAAACCTCTATGTTCCTTGGTTTCTTCATTTTAAGTGGCTGTAAAAGTGTTCTCCACTTGAATTTAAAATCTCAATTCAAAGAGAAAGACAGGTAAGGAGGTTAGAAAGGAAGGGTTCTCTTGAAACCTCACCCTTATCAGTTGTCTCTACTTTTCACAGGGTTTCACTGGGCTTAGAAGTTAAGGCTGAGCTTTAATGGTTCCGTTTATAAATAAAAAATAAGGTAATTCTAAAACTGACCAACAATTTGTTTATAACTTTCCCACAACTTTTTGAAATGTACTTAATTTCTGTTTTTTATCCTGTCGTTTCCTTTCTATCAATAACACTGTTGATCCATTTCTATTATTCTCTTCAATGTACCCACTTCCAAATATACCTCCTTTCCAGAGAAACTAGTAAATCCTATTCCATATTAGATCAATTGTTGTTCTATTCCTTCAATGTGTCATAAAATGTGGCAACCATCTCTTTAAATTGTTCATGTGTGTCCCTGTTATTATTCTTTTTTTGTTTTACTTAGAAACTATTTGTGTCCTAAACCATAAGATTATCCTTATGGAAAGGCCTACAGCACACAAATTTTAAAGTTCCACAAGGTTTAATATAAGGCTTTTCATTGCCAGAAAGATGAATGAATGAATAAATAAAATAATAAATCAAAGATGGGATCCCTCTCCTACCTAAGCCTCGTAAAGAGAAAGCAGGACTGGGTTCTAATCCTGGTTCTACCAACTGCCCATCTTTATGACCTTGAGCAAGTCATATGTCTTCTGAGTCTCAGGTTCTTCATACACACATACAATATTTCTCATCAGACTGATTTAAGAATTAAATAAGATAACATGTGGAAAGTAGTAAGAGGTCAACAAACAGTAGCTATTATTAGCATTATTATTATATACCCTTAGGCAAGGTCAAGAGCCCTCCTCCTAGGCACATGTGCAGACTACTCCAGCTCTCATTTAATCTCCTCTCAGCTCCTGTAGCCCTTACAGCTTGTTCTACATGGTTTAACATTTGATTATATCCTATTTTGTTCTTGTTATTATTTTCTGTGTGTCTTATGTGTCTGAAAAGATATTTAAGTCTGCAGGTTTAATAACTGATGTCACTGAGTCTCTGCTCTACAACTCATTAGCTAGGTGGTCTTGGACAAGTTACTTAACCACTCTGTGCCTTTGTTCCCCAATCTGTCAAGTGGGGAAAACTGTACTTTTCTCATGGGGATGATAAGAGAATTAAATGTATTACTGCATGTAAATTGCTTAAAATATTACTTGGCATATAAAAAGCACTCAATGATGTTAAGTAATATTATTATTACCTTATTACTATTATTAAGCTACAGAAAAATATACATTCTTATTTCAGAAAAAATGTCCCAAATCTGAGCAATTTATCTTTTAGCAGCTTTCCAATCTCACCCTCCATCCTTCAAGGCATTTTTGCCTTTCCAGAGTGAATGAAAATAAGGTAGTGGGTTCACCCTTAACAATACAACATCCTCAATACAAACATATAGACACAGACATGTGCCCCATCTTTTCTATATGCAGCTTATATTTTTTACTCTTTATTCTTTGCCATACAAAAAGCAAAACACATGTATTAAGGTTTCTAAATAACATAAATATTTTGCTTGATTTAAAGTGTCTGTTCCCTGCAGTGTGATCTCAGTATGGATTTTTATGTGTGTCAATGTCAGTGTGTTTTGACTGTAAATTCCTAGAGGAAAAAAATGATGTCCACTTAAGTCAATCAAACATAAATTCTGGGGCACTTGGACTAAATTAGATTAAGTATTCGAGAGAAGTATCTCAGAAAAATTTAGAGAATGAGGAGGGATGGATGAGGACTGGCTCAGCAGAAGGTTTAGTAGGAGAGGAGACAGGCAGAGCTTTGAAGGACAAGTAAAATTTTGAATTCAAGAGGGAGGATGACTATTCAAGGTGGATGATATAAACAAAGTAGAGGGACTAAGCAAAGAGTAATCTGACTGAAGTAGAAAGATAATACCAGAGACCACTGTGAAATTCTGCAAATATGAAGACTGGAGCAGCTTGAGACTGCAGTTTATGCTTTATTCCTCTTGGTGCCCCAATAGCTAACATTAAGCTTGGCATATAGGTGATAATCTGATAATCAAAATTTTATTAAATTAGGCAAAATTACACTATTTTTCACTTTACTAAAGTGAAGAAAACTGACAGAACTGAACTTCACTCAATCAGATCATGAAACCAAAGGACAGCAGAGTTCAACAAGGTATCTATACCTTGTACAACACTAGCTACTAATCTAGAAATGTGTATTTATTCTGACTACATCACCATCCACAGACAAGTGCAAGAAAAAAACATACCAAATCTTCTCATGTTCATATAGTGTCATACACACACACACACACACACACACACACACACACACACACACACCTACCTCAATGTTCCCAATCCACGGTCTCATAGACTGAGACAACTGAAAACTTGATTATGGCACTAAGAAGCACTGAACCTAAGATTCTTAACATCTATTCCATTTTGATGAAGGATTCTCAGAAGAGGCTCCAGACTCTAGGAGCCCAGACCATGTGACTGGCAGCCTGATCAGGCCCAGGGAATCACAAAAGAAATTTCTTTTCTTCTGTGAGGTACCCATCCCACCAGGAGGGCTTAGTAGAACAGGAGAGAAAATTTAAACTTATTTGGCAAAGGAAATAATGATATTTGGTATTCACAAAAGTAGAACAATTGTGTTATACAGGAATACACAACTGTCTGTGGCCCCAATGACCAGGTGATAAATTATACAAATGTGGTTGTGATTATAAGGTTTATTTGCTGGATCTTCTAATACAATGAAATTAGTTAAGCCATCTCTACTCATAACAGACCCCAGAGTTTCCAGATCTCTACCACTTCCAGCACTCTATAGATGGCCACGATGACTAAATGATAGAACAACTGTATCTTTGTGAGACACCACATTCAAATTCACAAGGTGCAGTGAGCTGCAGCTAACATCAGGACTTGGATACCAAGGTTTATTTATTTTTTTTGTTTTGGTGATCCAAAGTTATAAAATTTAATAAATCCCCATTTTGAACATCTATAGTATTTTATTTCAAATTCTGGATACTATGAACTTATTTCTTTACATTTAATGATAAAGTCACTCTCTCCTCTCCTTTCTTTTGCTTCCACCCTACTGCAAATAGTTCATAATGCAAGCTGAAACCTAATTTCATTATCTGAATTTATCCACCTCCCCAAAACTATGTACAGTGGAAGGATGAAGCTGAAGCCTCAAGTTTGGAAAACACTTCATTTTGACCTGAAGTTTATTATAGAAAACAATTAAGGAACTCCAAATTATCTGGACAAGTGGGATTGATAAATACACACTCAAGGAATGTTCAGAGATTTAGAATATGTTTTGAAAAAATATATATTTTTATCTCAATTCTTTTCTTTTACTTTTCAGCTTCATCCTGCTGATTTTTTTACTTTAAATTTATTTTATTTTTTCAGTGTTCCAAGATTCATTGCCCATGCCCCACACCCAGTGCTTCATGTAATAGGTGCCCTCAGTACCCTCCACCAGGCTCTCCCATCCCCCCCCTCCAAGTCCCTCAGTTTGTTTCTGTGTCCAAAGTCTCTCATGAATATATTAGTCTCAGTGTCAAACAGGAACTAGATGCCTACCCAAGGAGTAAATTCATGAGTGAATAAATATTATAAAATACTAGCCTGTTTTTATTCTGTATGAAGGGTAACATAAAACTTATCAAGTGAGTTCTAAAACCTTTTCTTTCTTTTTATACCCTATAACATAAGAACCAAATTATTAAATTTTAAATTATCTTTCAATCATGCTTCATAACTCAAACCTCACCAAATACTTTAGCTACAGTATGTGAACGTGTGCAGTAATTTTGAAAAGAAGAATGGGAGAGGGCAAGGGGCATTGTCTATATTGAAAACATGTCTTTCCCTTCTCCAAAGAAAAAAGAGAACTTATAACCACCTCTAGTTTCCTATAGAACAATACCAATTTACTATGGCTAAAATTCAAGATTCTCATAATGTAATCTGGATTTACCCAACCAACCTTTTCCCTCAAACATGTACTTTCTTCTTCAATTACATATTTTGAAACCAACAAAAATATATTAGAACTTCTTAAAACTCAATTTAGACATAATTTTAGCACTATAAACTTTTCTTAGAATCATTTCTAACAGGGAACAAGGGTGGCTCAGTCAGTTGAGCATCCAACTGTTGATTTCTGCTCAGGTCATGATCTCAGGGTCATGAGATCAAGCACAAGGAGTCTGCTTGGGATTCTCTCTTCCTCACCCACTGTCCCTCCCCCTGTTTGAGCTCTGTCTCTCTCTCTAAATAATTATTTCTAACATGCACTTTATTTTTTATGTTTTTTTAAATTACAAACATTCCTGAATAAACAAAAAAAATGTGCAAATAGGCCTCTAAAAAATATAATATAGCTCTGGCAACATAAACTAAGATAATCCTTTAACATGTGCCTTCTATGTAACCAGGATGGTTTTTTTACTACTTAAACACATATTTAGGCTTTGCCCTCATGCTCTTTCCCTTGAGTTAAATGTCCTCTCTTCTTGTCACTACTTTTCTGAAGTCTACCTCTTTCACAAGGCCCAACCTAAGTCCTACCTAAGTCTGGTCCAGATCCATCTCTACTTTTCCTGTTAAACCTGGCAAACTGTTTCACTTTGCACTTCCCGCTATATTGTCTCTGAATTATGAGTTACTCTTAAGTTTTATCAGTATAAATGTTACCTCACTAATGAAGCTATGAGTTCATTGATAGCAGGGACAGTGTCTTTTGAAGGGCACAGGTCAGTTATTCTATAGAATGTCTTTCAGTTTATTTGGCTAGTGTTTTCTCACAATTACATTCTTCCAAAGATTCTTCCAAAGAATATCAAAAAAGTGATGTGCCTTCTCATCACATCATATCAGGGAATACATGATCATCCCCATGATTTATCTGCTTATGTTAAGCTTGATCACTTTGCTGAAATGGAAGTCTGTCTGTTTCTCCGCTATAAGGTTAGTATTTTCCCCTTTACAGATTCTTCTTTAGAAACAGATCATTAAATGCAGCCTACACTTAAAAGGACAAAAGTCAAGTTCTACCTCCTAGAGAGGGAAGTATAAAAGAATGGGTGGACATAAGCCACTACCACAACAATTCATTAATATTATGAGAGAGATGCTTTGAGGCTATGCAAATAACCAGTTTTACATTAAGATCTTACCTATTTTTTTAAGATTTATTTATTTCAGAGAAAGAGAGAGAGAATGTGAGCAGGGGGAGAGGGAGAGAATATTCAACCTGACTCCCCATGAGCACCGAGCCCCATGTGGGGCTTGACCCCAGGACCCCAAGATCATGACCTGAGCTGAAACCAAGAACTGGATGTCCAACCAACTGAGCCATCCAGCCACCCCTCATCTATTCATTTTAACACTAATTAGGTAGCTCTTGCCTACAGAAAATATTACTATGTTCTAAAGGTGATTTGGACACTAT
This sequence comes from Spilogale gracilis, assembly GCA_004023965.1. Lineage (NCBI taxonomy): Eukaryota > Metazoa > Chordata > Mammalia > Carnivora > Mephitidae > Spilogale > Spilogale gracilis. The sequence continues at coordinate 72,536 of PITA01004662.1, forward strand.
CATTTATTTGATATTCTGTCATTCTTTGTCTAGCAGGAAACTAAACAGAGTAGGTGATCAATAAATACTTGTAAATGTAACTGAATTTCAAGAAACCTTTATAAAACCTTTATTTTAAATAAAATGAGATAACAAAAGGTGGGTAAGTTCAAGGCAAATATGTTTTTTCGCAGTTATGCTGTTCTTATGTCTTATGTCTTGATTGATAGTATGGAAATAGAAAGAAAAAAAATTAACTACCTCACCTCTACTAAAACTGGGAACATTTCCTGGAGAAAGGTGAACAATAATAATAATAGCTGTAGAGTGCCTTAGAGTTTATAAAGTGTACTCACATTCATCATTTAGAATTTCAGATGCTCTCGGGTGCCTGGGTGGCTCAGTGGGTTAAAGCCTCTGCCTTCCACTCAGGTCATGATCTCAGGGTCCTGGGATCAAGGCCAGCATCAGGCACTCTGCTCGGCGGGGAGCCTGCTTTCTCCTCTCTCTCTGCCTGCCTCTCTGCCTACTTGTGATCTCTCTCTCTCTCTCTCTCTCTGTCAAATAAATAAATAAAATCTTTTAAAAAAAAAAAAAAGAATTTCAGAAGCTCCCTGAATAGAAAATCTTCAAGACAAGGGAGATAAAAAATTTTTTTGAAGTTTGTGAAAGAGCACTACTAAATCAAGAATTAGAAAATTAGGCATAGAAACTATGTAAGGCTAACAAAAAAATAAAGGCAAACAAGAAACAGATACAATATAAAATTAGTAATGGGTCCAGTGCAGGGCTTTAAACCAGGTGATAAAGTTGATTTAAATGCATAGTGTGAAACCAGGATGATTTAGATTACATAAGACAAAGAGCACATGGTTAAAATAATGAAAAATGTCATTAAAATAAGCATTAAGAACGAACTTATAAGACTATGCATTGAAGGTGAAAAATGAATGGTCGCATACGAATTCACTCATTTCTTCATTAGTCACCTCCATTTTCCCAGGGCTTTAACAGTGTTCTTAAGCCAATATATATCCAAAAATATTTGCTGAAGCTCTATATAATGTTGGACATTTTGGAATATACAATAATTAGATCTGGTCCCTTCCTATGAAAAATGTGCTTTCTATAAAGCTAAAACAATTAAAACGGAAAGGAAAACTTCTCATATACATGTTAAAAGTTAAATAGAAAAATAAGGCAGATGGAGCCAAACAACAAGAAGAAAAACAAAACAAAACAAAAACATAAAGAGTAAAAGCTACAACAGTCCCAAGAAGGAAGAGATCATATGCTTAGGAAAGAAAGGCCTTGAGAAAATAAGGGGCATTTACAATGGGCCTTCAGGAACTGGGTAGCAGGTGAGATTTGAACAGAACCAAAGGAAAGGCATTCAGAGCAGAGATATGTGGCTGAACAAAGGTATGGGACTGAGATAATGAAGGCGCTTCATGGAGAGTGAAAATCAAGTAGGACTATGATAAAAAGTATATGAACACACAGGATACAAAATTGTTAGCCAAGACTGAAATGTGAAAGGCTTTGAATGCCAAGTTGAGGAGCTTGAACATTTTCTGTAAGCAATCCAAAAATAATCAAAATTTCTGGGCAAAAGAGTGACATAATGAATATGATATTTTAGAACTATCACACTGGGTTTTGATGTGCATAATAAAGGGTGTACAAAAGGTAAGGCAAACGGTAAGATTCCAAGGTATGAAGAACAATCCTATTTTTATTTCTTCCATCATCACCATGTTTGTATGAAATTCAAGATGCCTAAGGATACAGTAGAATAGGTAACTGTATGAAAAGAGTAACCAGAGACTCTCCCGAAGTGATACAGAAACAGTGGATTTAGAAAGAGAAATGAAGTTGCACTACAGCTTTAAAAGTATGTGGAAAATAGAACCCACATGCCTTGTTAATTGCACTATTCATTCCGGGAAACAACAATATATCACATCAAAGTAACAATATGAATTAGCCATAAAAGTGTATTTTATCTAAGCTGGAACTATTGGTTCATTTCACTGTTAACATATAACAAAACTAAAGATTAGTCTCTTCTCTCATTACCACAAAAAAAGTAAGCCACCCTATGTTCTCAACCTCCATTCCTTAAAGACAATTCTCCCTACATTTCCTTAACCTCTTAAAACAATTCCCTAATCCTATTTCCTTTCTTCTGTATAAACTTCGGTCAGTCTCACTGAATTTTAATTCACTTAATTCCACTTTAAAATATTAAATGTTATAAATTTTTGAAATTGCTCTTAATAAATGTAAAATCCTTAGCCTTTACATAGTGCGTTGTAACTGACAATATTTTACACACATTACTTCTTAAAAGCCTCACAGAAGCAATGCACAGCAGGTATTATCATCATCCATATGCTATAGAGAAGCAGCAAGCCCAGGGCCACATAATCCTAAGTGATAGAGCCAAGGCCTGCAATACAGGCTTTCTAAGTGCAAAGTCCGTATTCCCTTCATTATAGCATTCAATTTCATAATGCACCAGTAAGTGTATCTTACTACTCAAAATGTATGTTATTACTCTGTATTATGTTTAAGTCAATACATCTTGTTTTTAATCAGGTGCTTGTGCCCAAGTGCCTATTACAGGGCCATTTGCTAAGAAGCCCTAATTATGTTTAAGATGTTCATGATGGTGATGATTATCACTGGATGAAAAGTGACAACTGAAGTATAATGTTTGCAAAATTGCTAAGACTACACCAAAAATATTTTTGCCTTAAATTCTGTAATGAAACATGCAACAACAAAGACAATATGGGTGATTTAAGGATATGTGAGCATCAAAGGGCAGAAATAGGGCATTTCTACTCTCTTTAATTCCGCTAAGGCCTCAAATACTGATATAGTTCAGAGCATCTTATTACCAGGGAGACATAAATCAAAAGGAGTTCAGCTAGAAGCAATAAAACAGATTAGTGTCTGGAAGTATAGACTTTAAAGAAAGTTTTAAAAGAATTAAATCAAAATAGTCTAGATAAAAAAACAGCTATGAGAAAACCGTTTTTTGAAGCTGTCACTCAACCAAAGACAGATTATTTTGAAGATAGATATTTTAAAAATGCAAAAAAGAAATAATCATAAATATTTAGAGACTCTTTATAAAAGGAAAATTCAAGATAAATACCCTGGCAAAAACCTATGGGACAGAACTCTCTCCCACAAGTGTGGTTAAAAACTACATTCCTAGAGATATTTAATATCAGGCTGGACAAAACAAGAAAAGGATTCCATATGGCATGATCATGTACTGGCTCCTGAAGTAGTGAAAGGATTGAAGATGACCTCTTAGATCTTTTCCATTTCTGATTTTTTTAATTCTATTAAGTTTTATGGGGCACAGCCTTCTACCAATTTCCTTTCTCCCCATGATGCCCACTTTCTCCTTTCACAAAGGGAAACAAATTGTATCCTTCATTTTAAGCGGATCTCATGTTCTCAGTAAATTGGTAATATAACCCCAGGTACAAGTTTGGGAGAAAAAGGCCAATTCCTATCATTTATAATGGTCCTTCCCCCTTCCCACCCTCCCACCTCCCCCACCCCCCACCCCACCCCCCGCAGTGGTTCTTGGGGCTCTTACACATTTTTTCACATGACAAAGTAGTAGTTGACATGGATTTGAAGAAGAGCTATTTCATTAGGAAAACCATTAATATTCTCCCTTCTCATGTCTGATCACAGAGCTGACAGTGACCCTGGAAGCTATAAGGCTGGGAGTCAAATTACCATCAGAACTGCTGTTCAGGATTATCTTTTACCTTTCTTCATTTTATGCTGAGTGACAGCAAAATCTATTACAATCCACATTTTTATGGCAATGACATTTACCTTTTAAAAAATGTAGCCTTATACTCCTATACACTTTGGCAAATGTTGTAAGAGTAAGACCTATTCACACTTTAAACTCAAGAAGCTTCAGCCTAGCTCTCTTTCTCCACTCTGGCACTTAAAAAAAAAAAAAAAAAAAAAAAAAGGTTTTTTTTCCCCAGCCACTTTTGAGATAGATCCCATCTCTCCAGAATTCAGTGAAACCCCAGAATATACATACAATGGCATCAATGGCATTTCCTCATTTTGCTGATTCACAAGAACAAGATGTAACAAAATCCAGGAAGCTCTAAGAACCTGTCTTTGAGCTCTTAAAAAATAAAACTGAGGCTCACTTATGAAAAGGGAGAGCAGGACAGAGATAACCCTCCAAGAATGGACACCAATGCCTCTTTTATATAATCTACACAGCCTCAGTAGCTGGGGACCCACCAATTCCCATCCTGACTATGTGAAAGAACTATGCTCCCAACTCACAAAGAAAATTCATATATATTAACACTACACCCTCTAAACAAAACTTTCAAATTACCATTTCCATTTTTTCCTAGTAAAAATGAGACTATTCAAACCTAAAAATATTGGCTTCCCCAACTTGAACATGATTTGGAGTTTTCAAAGCCCTCCCAACACTTAACTCATTTGATCCTGACAAGAAAGAAGGCTGGCATTTATAATCCCATTTTAAAACCAAAAAAAAAAAAAAGCGACTCTGAGATTAGGCAGTCTGAAGGAGAATCCACTGCGGAGATAATTCAAACCTTCCCCAACAGAGAGGTCCAATATAAAAGGATTATCCAGAAAACTTCAGAGCGGATTTCAGAAGAAACTGTATCACCCCTTTCCTCAACTCAGGAAAGCAAGAAATAAGAAAAACAGAAAGGTACTTTTTTCCAGAATTTTAGGAATGAAACGTGACCCTGACCCATTAGTACCCTGTGAATCTGTGTGAATTTTCTCAAGAAACCCACCACGTCTTCTCCCTGCAGGACTGGCCTGCCAGTTCTGTCTACCGGTTCTCGGCCTTGGAGCTCAGACCCCAGCGAAAGGCCGGCAACCTGGTGACCATCCCAGCGTAATCAGGGCAGGAGTCCCCTACTCCCGTCTCTCCTAGCCCGAAGCTACTAGCTTTTCAGAGGAGTTTCTCCCAGGCTCTCCTCCCAGTCTGCTACCACCCCCACCACACCCCACACACACCACGAGCGCTGACTCCTATTCCTCAAACTTCCTTCACCCCGCTAGCCTGGAAGCAAGTTTCTCACCATCCTCATAGTTTTTGAGATAGTAATCCGGACCGGGGCCCCCGCGGCTTTTCGCCGGGTTCCTCAGGTTCTGGAACTGCAGGAAGTCCGTCCTTTTGCCCCCGAAGCGCAGAAAGGCGGGCGAAAGTCCCCGAGCCAGGGTCACCAAACGCTTGGAGCTGCAGGGGTAGAAAAAGAGAGAGGAAAGGATCCGGGGGGAAGGCGAGAGGGCGCGGGGTACGGACCAAGGCCCTCTTCCCACTCTCCGCGAGCGACCTGGCGGAGGCTACGGGCTGTGTCCACCCCAGCCCTCCATCCGCGTGGGCCCCGGCATCTCGCGTGCGCCTGGCTCCCCGGGCTACGCCTCCTGCGCCCAGCCGACCGCGGCCCCCTCCCTCAGACACCCCTACGCTTTTCGCCAGAGGTACTTCTTTCCAAACGGTTAGTCTATTTGTTAACACAGTGCGTGGGGGGGGGGCACTTCAACTGAGAACACCGGGCTAAGGCGCAGTTGCCCAGCTTCTGCCACTGCCCAGAAAGCGCTCCTGGCGGAGACGCGCAGCGCGCGAACAGCCGAGCTCCGATTTTTGCCAAACTTCTAGGCTGAAAGCCGAGATCTCTTTCCTCCGCCCCAGAGGCACCGCAGACTCTGTGGATAAGGTGAAACCTTCTCTCTACCAGGTACCTGAAGTCGAGCTCTTCTTTTTTCCTAATGCTAAAGTTGATTTTCCTTCAACACTATCTTGTAACAACCGCATCCATCTCCCAAACCCTGGACAAGAGATTCCCTGGGTAAATCCTTGCTATTCTGAGAACTCTCCCCATCCCTGCCTTGCACGGTAAAAGCAATGTCTCTTTGGTCCCTTAAATAATTCAGCCTGATCTCAGGAAAGGTAACATCATCCTCTCTATTCTCTGAGTTCAACTTCATCTTTTTCCTTCCTATGTGGGGCCCTTTGGAAGCAAGCTCTGGGAAAAGTGAAGTTTGCCGGAAACGTGGAACCCGCTCCTTGGAGGAGACTCGAGGAGCACCAGAACAGCATTTACATTTATTTAGGTTCAGGATTTCCATAAATAAGCAGTTTTAAAAGCCAAACGCTACTTCAGGGAGAGGTAAAGAAGATGCTCTTAGTACTAAGACGATCAACTGCTGAATTCTGGATCTGTTAGTTATTTTTAACACTTTGCTGGTTCAGGCTCTGAAAATCCAAATCCAAATGTAGAATACACACAGGATCATAAAGGAGGTGGATATGAAATTAAAAGGCCAGGACTCCAGTTTCCGAGAGTTGCTGACAAAAGTGGTAGCCAAGCCGAGAAGTGGCGGGGAATGTCGTTTGGCTGCGGACTCCAGGACTGCGTTCTAGGACGTGCGCAGTCAGAGCATCGTGTGGCCCCGCGGCAGACAGAGGAGACATCCACGCCAGTACCGCCTGGCAGAAAAGTCATTTCCAACAACCGTCCGTTCGGAAGCCTGTACAACCAATGCAAATGCGCCGCGCCACGGCTCTTCCCCGAAAAGCCGCCTTCCAGAATATTTTCTGCAGCATGCATTTAAGAAGAGAGTTTAAAAAGGAAGGAAGGAAAAAGCAGACCAAAGGAGTCTGCTTAGCTGGAGTAGTGCTATGCAAGTGGGGCATGTATTTCGGAAAACCCCCGTCTCCCCCAATCAACGGATGCACTCTGCTGCAAGATAGAACTTCCGCAGAGGAAGCCCGGCCGCGCATAGCTCTTCCCGCCTTCCCAGCGGAGGCACCGCCAAGAACCGAAACGGCCTCAGCCGCGGCAGCACCACTACCAACCGCTCAGCTCTCCCGCAACGCTCGCTCCACGTGGAAGGGGCGCTCCACGTGGCGCTACCCGCTACCTGCCGCGTCCGCTGGTCGGGCTGAGGCCCGGGCAGACCCGCAGCGCTGAGGGGCCGGAGCACCGCAGCAGCAAAATGGATTTCGCAAGGAGTGAAAGATACTCACGAAAGACGCGCGGCGGACGCGGTCTCCGGGCGGAAAAGTGGGATTGAGAGAGCGCTAAGGGCTCTTCGGAAGAGAAGAGCCCACAGCAGAGTCTCCAATTTGGAGAGAATTTTTAACTCAACATTGGATTCGACATTGCATACGATTTATTAATTTATTTTACACTACAACTCTGTCCCTGATGGGTAGGGGTCTTAGTTGCCTAAATGTTTAACAGTAACAACTCAGGGAGAGAGTGACCCCAATTAGATACCAAGCCACTGAGTAAGGGGGGAGTCCATGATGACAAACCACCCGGTTTGGTAATCCGCTGGTGCAGAGTTCAGACCTCCGAAATATCCCCCGAGTATTTCTAGGACCCTTTCCGTTTTCTTTATATATACCCTATGACTGGAGCGTGATTTTTTTTTTTCTTTAAAGAACAACTAAACTATGCAGTAACTGCAGGAGATTTAAGGAGGAGGGACCGGAGGTGCCATTCGGTCTATTAACAAAACGTCTTACAAAGTCCTGAAATCTGGAAAGGACAGCGGAGGATATAAAAGAAAACTTCAAAAATCCGATTCAACTTGCCCACCGCTCAAGTCGCTGCTTAAATTCGTTTTCTGTCTTGGAGTGGGAGAGAAGTGACAAATCGATCTTTCCGTGGAAAATTCCACTTTCGTGCGATCCCCGCTTGAACACTCACACACACACACACACAGGCGCGCGCGCGCACGCACGCACGCGCGCACACACACACACACACACACATACACACGCGCGCGCGATTCCTCTCGGGTCTTTGTTGCTGGAGACCTTTTCTTCGCTTTGGTAACTGCCCTGCACCTCTTGTTTCTTTTTCAGAAGGAGACGGGAGACTAATTGTGGATATATGTAAGCACAACATATTTTCAGTCATAACTGATAAGTTTCTGAAATGCCTTCTGCATTGCAAACATGTGCATCTTAATAGAAAACACTGCTTTTCTCAATCACCAGTTAAAGCCTCACAGCAAATATTCCAGGAGGAGGAAAACCTCTTTTCTTCTCTTTGTGGGATCCGCTTGGCTTATTTTCTTCTTCTTCTTCCCCCTTTGGAATGGGGGAAAGGAAGGGGTGGGGGTTGTTACTTTAAAAAAAGAAAATGATCCATGGAAGCCCCTGCCTTACCTTAAGAAATCGAGCCAGCCATCATGAATGATGGACGGATCCAGCTGCAGAGAGAGGAAGTTCTCATTGACTGTCCTGACTGGGTTCTTGGTGCTCACATCAAGTAGAATCAGAGTCTTTTCCTTCAAACCTGGAGCTCTGTCTACAGGCAAGGGTCTCCTGTCTCCAGCTTGGGAGGAAAGGGAGAGATGGACCAACAGAGCCAAGAAGAGAGCCACCGGGGCTAGGCACGCAGGGGGGCGGGAGTTGCTGGAGGGCATGGCTTCAGGGAGGGCACAGAGCACCCTCATTAAACCCCTCTGATTTAAACCTTTCTTCCTACAGGGTCTCACTGGTGACTAATTGTCCTTATCTAAAGTGTGTGTCTGTCTGCCTCCCCCACACACACACTTTTTTTTTTCCTTTCCTTTTTTCCCCCCTCTCTCGCTCTCTCTTTCTCTCTCTTTTTTTTTCAGTGTTTTGGTGCTGGTGGAGCGAACTCACGCCCCTAGCCAGCCTTCTCAGTGACTCGTGCCAAGAGTGCTCGTTCACCAGCACCGCCCCTTTAAGAGATTTCTACTGCAGACATTTTTTAACTTTTTAAAGGTGAGGGGGTGGGGGGGAGAGGCGGGAAGTAGAAGGAAGGGGTGGCGTTGTACCCTCCTGATTTAACCCTCTAGGGTCAGGAAGCAGAGAGAGGGATCGAAACTGTCTGGTTGTAACGTTTTGGGTATGGTGCGGTAACATCTTTTTTTTTTTACTTCCCTCCCCGCTAGGCTCTGGGGAGGGCGGTTCTAGCTTCAATCTCGACGTGAAAGCCCCAGCGCCAACCCTGGGCGCGCCAAGTAGAATGCGCACCCGCCGAGCGCCTGTTTCTCCTGACAGCCGCAGGCATTTCTTCCGCTCTGGGCCCTTCCCTTTGCACTGAAGAAGCAAAAGCAAGAGTGGTTAAGTTGCAGAGGGGGTCCTGCGGAGGTGACTGTGATTCCTGCCAAAGCGCAGAGTGCAGATGGAGAATCATGGACACAAGTACGGACCTCTGCTACACGCTGGGCAGCCACACAGAAGCATCCTCTGCCTCAATGGGAAAACAGTAGCGGGAAGGAATACGGAGTGACCCGGTCAAAGGGCTTATCTGCCGGTAGGAGCAAAAGGGCCCGGGCTGCGCGTGGCTCTGTTCTGCCTACAGCCAAGGAAGAAGTGTCTTGGGGACTTCAATATACGCCGGCTTAGGCCAAGTCAAAGCAATCTGGTCCGTGTTTGGACAGTCTGGGCGGCGCTGCGCCCGTCTGAGCCATGGCGTGGCCACTCCACTATACAGGGGGGACTTGCTCTTTCACCCCCTCCTTGAGGTCGACCATGGGGTTATCCCTCTTGCGGAGAAGTACGCCTTTATGGTGCCAAAAAGGAACAGAGCAACACAGTTGGGTTTTCAAACCTGTTCGGGAGTCACAGCCAGGGCCTGCCCGCACCTAGTCCCTGGATGGACAAGAATAGCCAGGAGAAGCGGTGTAGCGCACCACCGGGCTCACCAAGCCAGACCCACACTACCTCTCGGGGGAAGGCCATGGGTCCCAAAGCCAAGCACAGAAAAGGAGTCGGGCCCAGTTTGCTATATTCACAGCAAAGCTGTGGCCCCACTTTGGGCTTTTTTTGGAACAAAATGGGCCTTCTACTTGGCAGATGAAGATAACTATTTTATGCATTGTGGGTATGCATGAGCGTCCCAGGGCCTCCAGATATCAAACAGACAAAATGCTGAGCAAAGATTTCCCCAAGGGTGGATGTGCAAATGGCAGTCTCAGAGCCCACAAACACTGAAATGGCAACCTATCTCCCCTCTCTCCCCCCAGATAGGATGAAGGAATCTGAAAAGGGCTGGAGTGCATGACCTTCAACTGAAGTTCCCTGAGGAGCTTCTATCAAACTAAGCAACCAAGAAAATACAGAGGTTAGGTTGGGTTAGACTGGGAAGTGCCATTAAGACCTTCTAGAAGTAGGACTGCATAAAATGTGGCCAAAAAAAAAGGAAAATTCAAGGCACGTTATTTAAAGATGATTTTAAAAACCACGATTTAATATACTGAAATATTAGATGTGAGCAGACCCTTAAGGTCTGCCTTCTTTCCTGAAAATTTCTGACACACACCTAAGTCCTTTAAAATATGTATGTGTTTCCCAATGAATCGTGGAACACTGAAAAAAATAAAATAAATTTAAAGTAAAAAAAAAAATGTGTGTTTCTGTGTGTGGGTGTGTGATATGGGATAAGTTCCCAAAGAAATTACTATAATTTTAAAATGTGCACTGAGCACTTTCTTGAGATAGATGGTAACAGCCTGGTGAGCAAAGATTTTTATTTATCTTTGTATCTCTAGACCCAGGCACTTAGCAGACACTCAATAAATGTCTATGAAATAAATTAATAGTAAATCACATCATGCTCAATACAATAAAATCTTTTGGTGCTTTCAAGAAGAATGTGAAAAAAAATAAGACTTATTTGTCACAGTGAACTTTGTTTTAGGTTTCAGCTCAGTAATTTGTTTTCCCAGCTATTAGCATTTTCGTGGGCACCTCCTTCAGGAAATACTAATCTTACAAATTCAGAAGTCATTAGTTCATTTGCTACATTCATAATTAAAACTGATTATATATGTTTAACACGGAGTTTTTTAATCCTTTAACAAGGATTTTCCAAGGGCCTAAACACTCCCTGGCTTACAAGTGAATGTACTTTTAGAGGCCATATTAATTGGGACCAGAATACAAACACATAAATGAAATAAATCACTCACCCACTAAATGTCTATAATTAAAGTACCTTTCAAAAACACCTACTCTTGGGACTCAGGATGAACTTGGGTATAATGAGAATCTGCCCAATTATTAATTTTATCCATGATTTATGCTTACTTACCCAACTATTCTATAATTGTTTGGTGTCCTAGTTACTTTAACCACTATTTAATGTTCTCCTCAAAACCTGTACATAGTACAAAATCAAAACCTTTTTTTTTAAATTCCTGATGAAAACCATCTTCTTTGGTCTAGCCATTGAAATTCTATAGTCATGTACAGCTTTGGGACATCGAGGCAAAGGAAGCAATTCAGTAACATTTAAGGAGTTCCAGATAGCTCTGGTTGACTCCAGATGACTCCAGATTGTTCTTTGGTCTAGTTTGGATAAAGATCTTCACAGGGCTACCCTTTCCAAATAGCCTCTCCTCCCCATATCATGGCTTTTGTCTTGTTTCCTATCTAATCCTAAATTATATGCTGTAAATTGCTCATTATTAATCTCTATATTAGATTAGTTTCTACTCTGGTTTTTATGTGCTGAGTGGCAATGACCATTGTACCTCTGTTCTGTCTTAAATTGTAATTTCCTAGGAGATAAGAAGTGGGGCCTTTGTATAAAATGTGAATTATTGGGAACTAGATACATCTCCTTGGAAATGCTCTTCCTGATGTTACTGAATGGTCCTCACAGATAAATTCCTTTGACATTTAGGAGTCGTTTCCCATACCTGTAAGAAATCTTGAAGATTAATTCACTTGTTTTTTTAGACTGTGGAATTTCAAAACAAGTATTAGTGGAGAAGAGCTGACATATATTTGCCAATAAGGACCTTAAAAAATACTATATATTTATCACTATTAATTCCCAAAAGAAAAAAAATTAGTAACCAAAAAAAAAAAAAAAAGAAAAAGAAAGCTGGCATGGTTTGTCAAAAATAAAGAACAGGTGTTTAAACTGAATAAATTTAGCTTCATGAAAAATCACTACAGTATTTTAATCATTTCATCTCAGGCCAGTAGAGATATGCCAGTGACCAATATGGGTACCAGTACTAAAGACTGGGACTAATGCTACACGCTGTGTTTATGGCCAAATTCTACTTTGCAGCATAAAGTATTGTTGCAAGATGTGCATGCTTTTTAATGATGGTCTTCTTGACTACAGTAATTTCTATTTTTCCCATGTTTTTTTCTGCACTTCTAGCCTGTCACAAACTCTATATGGCACCTCTCTTTCTAGTAAACATTCAGAGCTACAGTTATTTCTGTGCTTTTTTTCCCTTCTGGGAGAATTATACCTAGATACCAAATAGCAAGAAAAAAATTCTTCCCACAATAACTGGAACTGGGAAGCATGAAACTATAGCAGCCAATTTGCTGTCTTATCACTGCCTGTGGACTTGCCCACAATGACTACTATTTATTGAGATCCTGTGGTCCCATATGCTTTTCAGAATTATACATGTTATCTTAACAAATAACTAACTCTGAGAGGTAGATATAATTCATTAGTATACCTAGTTTACATATGAGAAAATTGACTCAGAGATGTTAAGCAATTTTTTCATGATACACTGCTAATAAGTAGGAGCAAGGATGGAAACGTAGGGCTATCTGACTCCAAAGCTTATGTCTGTGTTCTTAACCGACACACTCTACTGTAAGTGCTAAAATATTGCATACCTTTTAACAGTTTGTTATTATATAGTTGAAAAAACCTTGGACTAGGAGTTGGAATACCTGAGTTTAAGCCCTGACTTTGCCAGATCCTAGCTTTATGACCTTGGGTAAACTTTGTAACTGTTGTCTCAGCTGCCTACTCTGTAAAACTGACATAATATCCTAGAATAAGAAGCAAATAAGGTTATGTCTGGAAAAAGTACTTTCTGAATTCCAAAATAGTATACAATTGTACTACTGCTTTCTTGTTATCTCTTACTCCCTCTGTCCCATACTTACCACAAATACATCCCCTTAACTGACGACTGGGGCAAGAATTAAGTTAAATATAAAGAATTTAGTGATGAAGTTGAAACAAAAGTTCAACTCTAATACAAGGTCAATAAATGCAGTAGTAAAGCAAGTATGTACCACATAGTTAAGCTATGCAGGCTCTTCTGCTTGTGACTAGCATCTGAAAGAGGAAGAGAAGCTAAGTTTTACATGCCTCCTTCACTTTTCCACAAAGACAGGAGAAGGAAGAACAATGGGCAAAGGAGAGTGCTGGGGAACAACAACTGTGTCTCTGTCATGCTCAGAGGAACAAGGGAGAGCAACACTTTCTCCAGATGGAAAGTTGAAGGGGAAAGGAATTTATAACTGTGATTGTTCTACCTCGTTATATAAGAAAACTTGAACTGGATGGGGTTTGTTCCCATAATTCCCACTAAGCAGTAAACTTATGTAGAGAAGATCATAACTATAATAAATGCAGTTAACTCTAATAAGTTCAGTTCAAAATCCCTTAGCATGTTAGAGGTAGGGATGACAGTTATTTGAGAAACTGCTATAGGTGAAAAACCAAGTAACAGAAAAACAGATTACATTTATTCATGTCATTAGTTGCATTCATTTGAAGAGTCATTTTCCTATCTAACCCCATTTTGCCTTTTGTACTGAAAAGCATCATGTTTTATTGCAAATTTCATGGGCTTCAGAGTTCAACAGACTTCGATTAAACCCAGTTCAGAATTTACTATCTGCTCATGTGACCTTTGTTGAACAAGTCATTTATTCTTGCTGAGCCACAATTGCCCATCTACAAAGTAGGTTTAAGTATTCTTCCCTTAATGTGTGCTGTGAGAATTATATGAGAATTAAATGAGATAATGTCTTTAGTTCTTGGCACATAGTTACTATGCAACTATCATTTTCATTGCTTGGGTTTCATGGTAGAAATAAACATAACTTGCATAGATAAGGTGGGAAGAAATTTATGTATCTGACACCTAAGATTTTGAAATAGTATAGTAACAACTTATAGGTATACATTCTATTTTATGCTTATAGCATAGACAGAACAAGCTTTATCTTCATTACTCAGGTAAGGAAATACAGAGTCAAAAAGTTCAAAATGCTGGGGTGTTTGGGTGGCTCAGTCAGTTAAGCATCCAACTCGTGATTTTAGCCCAGGTATTGTTCTCAGGGTCATGAAATCCAGCCCAGTGTTGCTGGGTATGAAGCTTGCTTAAGATTCTCCCTCTTGGGCATCTGGGTGGCTCAGAGAGTTAAGGCTCTGCCTTAGGCTCAGGTCATGAACTCAGGGTCCTGGGATCGAGGCCCACATCAGGCTCTCTACTCAGCAGGGAGCATGCTTCCCTCTCTTTCTCTGCCTGCCTCTCTGCCTACTTGTGATCTATCAAATAAATAAATTTTTAATAAATAAAATTTTAAAAAAAAAGATTCTCTCTCTCTCTACCCTTCCCCTCGCTAAAAAAAAAAAAGTTCAAAATGCTGTTTCTTTTTTTTTTTTTTTTAAAGATTTTACCCATTTATTTGACAGAGAGAAATACAGCTAGAGAGGAAACACAAGCAGGGGAAGTGAGAGAGGGAGAAGCAGGCCTCCTGCCGAGTAGGGAGCCCGATGTGGGGCCTGATTCCGGGTCTCCAGGATCATGACCTGAGCCGAAGGCAGTTGCTTAACCAACTGAGGCACTCAGGCGCCCCAAAATGCTGTTTCTTAAAGAATCTGAGGCTAAAGTCAGTTCTACTGATTGAAAATCAGAGTATACTCTAGATATATTTGTTACTGAAAATACCTAAGAACTTTTTACATATAATGTCCCTGGACATAAATTCAGATTGCCTTTCACATATTCTATAACTTCATTAACTAAGTTGTTTATACATACCTTCAAACAATTAGACCACTTTTCTAGTCAGATAATTCTAAGTATTTAATTAATGCTAAAGATAATCTCTAAGAAGGTGAATATAAAAATCATTTTTTTAAAGATTTTATTTATTTATTTATTTATTTGAGAGAGTGCGGGCACAAGTTGGGGGAGGAGCAGAGGGAGAGGGACAAGCAAATTCCATGCTGAGTGCAGAGCCCAACTCGGCCTCGATCCACAACCCCACAAACCCCAGACCATGACCCAAGCCAAAACCAAGAGTCAGACCCTCAACAGACTGAGCCACCCAGGCGCCCCTTTATAAATATTATTTATTTACCTCAGTATATCTCTTATTTTAGTATCTACATTGAAATGTGGAACCCCTTATAAAACGTTTACATGAAAACAGTTGTGTTTTTTGACCCCCAAAGAGTGACAAACTATGACTGCATTTTCTTTTGTTCCCTGGGCTAACAGGGACCTTTTTTAAATATCCTAATGTGTTTAGTTGGACTTGGACACTTTTTAAATATCCTAATGTGCTTAGCACATAATAATGAGAGTTAAACAAATATTGGCAACAGAAAGCTTATCACAGGTTCAGTCCTCAATAATCAAAATCAAGTAATAGACTACTTGTACATACCATGGAATATTTCACCTCTGCCCATAATAATACTTAGATCCCTAACTATTTGGAGTAGTTTTGTTGCCATATAAGCATACTCATGTCCTTCCCTGGTTCAAAACCAATTATGTTAACCTTACCAACCTTAACTCTCATCAGATTTTCCAATTCTTCTAGACCCTTGGGTCACCTAGGACAATGATGTGCTGTGACTTTTAGAAAGTATGTTTCATTTACAGGGGACACTTAAATATTACATTTCTCCTTTGATATTCTGAAGCCTAGGCAGCATGACACTGTGTTTAAATACTTTTAAATGCTTTTCGCTTTTGGGAAGAAATAAGAGTAATTCAAGAATCAAGGGTCACTGATATCAGACATGGTTACACGTTAAAATCACCTAGGAGCTTTCTAAAAATAATTATGGCTCTCAGGACACTCAGGTGGCTCAGTCAGATAAGCAGCCAAGTCCTGATTTTGGCTCAAGTCATGATCTCTCAGGGTCCTGGGATGGAGCCCACGCTGAGCTCCACACTCAATGGAGAGTCTGCTTGTCTCTCTGCCCCCACCTCTACTCAGGCTCTCACTCTCTCCCCCAAATAAATGAATAAAATCTTTTAAAAAAAAATATGCCTCAGCCCACCCTCATATATTCTGATAACTCATTTTGGAATGGGACCTTAGCATATCCTGGATCCACTGCTATACAATTCTATGTGGTTTCTAGTTACAGAGAGCAAATTTAGATGGCAAGGGATACCATGTTATTTCCACCTATTTGATTCCTAGGTTTCAGGTAATAAGGAGCAAGAGTTCAAATACTACAGGATATCTCAAAAGAATTATCAGAATCTATTCTGTTGCTAAGTTTAGACAATGGAAGTTCAGATAGTGAGAGATCATCCTCAAAGGAGGAAATATTATGCAAGTAAATACCATATATCCTCTTAGATTTAATAGATTTTCAACTGATTATTCCTTCATTCAAGAAACAGTTTCCCTTTACACCATCTGATTGGAAAATGTAAATACTGGATAACACTAATTGTGGATGTGGGGAGAATGCAAAAGTTCTTGCATTCTGGTTGGAGTGTAAATGGGCTGGGCCATTCTGAAGAGTAACCTGGCAATATTTAATGAAATTACATATGTATATTCCCTTAGATCAAGCAATCCCACTATGGGCATAAATTACCCAACCAAACTCAAAAAAGACTCATAAAAGGACTTGAATGAAGACAGTCAGTAAAACACTGATTTTAATACAGGGGAATTAGAGAAACTTAGATGTCCATCACAAGAGAAATGGACAAGTAAAATGAGGAGGGCAGCAGATAGAAGCAATGAAACGAATGAAATACAAGAACATGGATGGTCTTTAAATAGAATGATATGTGAGGAACAAACAACTCATATAGAATAATAACATTAGTACAAATTAAACACACACATGAACCAATGCATTTTACAGGGATACAAAAATATCAAAGGACATACACTAAACACATTAGAGTTGATGCCCATAAGGTAATCATTCAAAGGAAAAAAAATAAAAGGCTTTACATGGATCAATGTTAAACATTCTCCTGCATTCAATGTAATAGTTAACCAATTTTCTAGGAACAAAAGGGAGAAATGTTGAGTGCTGACTATAAGCTAAGTGTGTCTTCGCCCCACCCTTGGAATTCAAAGAATATTCCTGCCCTTGGAAACCTTACAGTCAGCAAACCTTACAGTCTACCTGGGAAAATGAACAGGTTAACAAAAATCCATTTGATAAGTGCTATGGTAGAGTTTGGTGAAAACTGCTGTGGAGCTCCGTACGGGATTATGAGTAATGTTAATCACATCATATATGTAATAATGTAAACATGCATATATATGCGAGTCTGTCACTTGATACATATGTAATTTCCCATCATAATGATGACAAACATACTTTAATGAATTGGGCTTTCTTTCTTTTTTTTTTTTTTTTTTTTACCATCTCCAAGTTTTCTCCCGTTTTGGTAATGACTAAGGGTTGCCAGTTGTAGAAATGCTGGAGTGCCATCTGCTGGTGGAAATGTTTTAAATTCCCCATCTATCTCAAAATCCATTTTCAAAAACAAAACTATCACATTTATCATAGGATATCTGGGCTTGAAGGAATCTTAGAGATCCGGAACCTGGTTTTAGAAAGAGGTAAATATCTCCTTACAAGAGTGCATCTAATTTAAGGGAAATGTGCACACACACGTTTACACCCCCATCTCTCCTATCACCACTGTAAGCTTCACAGAACTCTATAGTATATACTCTATAAAGAGTAAGTAAAGCTTACTTAGTAAAGCTAAACAATCTAAATTTTCCTAGATACACATATAAACTCCTTTAGAGGGGTCCACATATATGTTTAAGCATTTTAATAAGCTCATTTTCCAGGGAAATAATCTTACTAGAAAGGCAGCTTACTGCAGTGTCAAAAGAATGAGCTTCATGGTCAAACTTAAGCCTATCTCAGCTTTATTATTTATTAAGAAGCCTTAAGGAAATTGCTCAAATTCCCTGAATCTCAATTTCTTTATATGAAAAGAAGAATAGTAACCTAATTTACAGAGTTACTGTACTAATTTGTGGGAGAATATGTAAAACTAAAATGCCTAGCAATGTCATAAAAATATTTAATGACTAAACTAAACCCCTAATACTAATTTAAATATGCTTTCTAATCCATCCTCAATGACACCAGATCTTCCTCTCATTTATATTCAATACTTATATTTAGTATAAATAATTTGCCAGCTTTAAGAAATTTCATACAATTAGGTCCCATAAAAACATAAATGGAAGGCAAAATGTATTTTAACAGTTCATTGTACATCTGGTCAAATAGTACTTCTGCTCTAAGGTCTTGCTGTTTAAAGTATGGTCCACAGATCCAGCAGCATCAGCATAATGTAGGAGCTGTCTGAAATGCACAACCTCAGACTCCATTCCAACCTAACAAATTAGAATCTACATTTTAACAAGTTCCCCAAGTGATTAAAATTCTGATTTAAAATCTGAGAAGCATTACTTTAGGGGAGCAAATAAAACCTAAGCTCCACTACTTCAGAAGAGGTTTCTAGAACTAGCTGCATTGCTCCTCTTGGCTAAATTTATCTATGTTTTAGCAATTAAGTACTGAAACATCTTCAGTTATTTAAAATTTTGGTAAAACTAATCTTGGCATAACACATAGCACTTAACATACGGCCCATGGAAAGAAGGGAGAAAGGAAAATGCAATACTATGTCATTAATCAGAATGATGTTCCAAAGCCAAAGAAGACAGAAATTGAGTTGGGTAAACCCTATAAGGAATACGGACTTTCAGGGTTTCTGTTACTGATGGTGAATAAACAATTATAAATTATGGAACAGATCAGTCAGAAACATCATGCAAATTAATGCCCACAGATACATCTGTCTATGCATCTTTGTGAGAGTAATGACAGATGAAGCAGCAATCTCACACCTTGCACCCAGCACGAGTCAGGGAAACAATCCATAGTTGCGGAAATCTGAAAGTCCAGGTGGTGTAAAGGCATAAACTTCATGAGGACAAATTGGGCATGGCCCATCTGAGCTTTTAACCAGATTCTCTAAAAACAAGTAAGGTGTTACTCTGTCCTGTGAAGACAAAACCGTTATGAAATATTTGTTTAATATCCACTCTAGGCAAGGCGTGATGGAATCAAAACAAGTCATACTATTAAAGAGAAAGAACAGGCACACAATACCATGCAGGCAGGCAAACAGGCAAAAACTGTTTCTGCCAGATGAAGATTCAACATGAAAATAAAGCTAATGTCATTCATTATAAGTCCTTCATCATCTCAAGTATTAAATCCATCTACCCACTCATGCAGACAAACAATAATACTTAAATAAACCACTTTCTTGAGTGCTTATTAAGTACTAGGAACTATACAAAGCATTTTAATGATTTACTTCATTTAATCTTTATAATAAAACTAATAGACAGGTTCTCATAGCCTTATTTTAAGAAGGAAAACTGAGGCTTAGAGAGATTAAGTAACTTTCTGAAAATAACTAGTAAGACATACAGCTTGGAGAATCAAATCTAGGTCTGTCATCCCAGAGGCTAACCTCTTAATCACTCAGATATTCTGAATTTGTCTATGTAACATATAAGTAGGACCATATATTTAGAGCTAATACACATTTCAATAAATGTAGCTTACCTTTTAACTTTTTTATCAGCTTTCTCAATCTAAATGGCACCCTCCTCTGTATAAATGGAGGATAAAGTCTGAAGAAAACAAATTTTATTTTCTCTATAGATTTTGAGTTTGATAAACAATGTATACTAATGCATAAAAATAAATCTATACCCATGATTATGTGTACTTTTACTGAGAATATTGTTGTTAGAGAGTAAGCATAGAAAATATGGCTTCTGAGCCCTCAGACATTCCTTAATTCATATGTACACTTTTTGGTTTATGTTTGTTTTTCTCTTTCTATCTCTCTGTGTCTCTATCTCTGTCTCTGTCTTTCTCTTTCTCTTTCTCACACACACACACAAATACAGGAAATAATAACTGGCATATTTGAAAACAGTGGCAAACAACCAGGAAGATTTTGTAGAATCCAACTTGTGGGTGGGTTCAAGGATCTGTGGGAAGTCCGAAGGACCTGAAGCACTCTCGGGCCTGTGAACTCACAAAACCAACCAGCCAAAATTCCCTTCCACAAACAAAACCCTGTAATAAGGAGAAACACTTGAGAAAAGAATCCACATGGCACAGAATACAGATAACGGATGTAAAAGAAATAGAAAACTCAGATAAAATTAGTTTACAAACTAATTTGTGAACAAAACCAGGATATCTCAGAAAGCAAAAGGCCATACTTTGTAATGCTGCATGCACACTCACATATAAGGGAGCCATACACACCTGTGAAGCTAGAAAAGCCTCCTAATCCACCTTTCCTTCCTAAAAGTTCAGAAAAACTAATTCTGCATAAAAATGAGCAACAAAAAAGAATCACAATCAACCTCATGCAAAAATATTGTAAGAAAAAAGAGAACAGAGGTTGCATAATCTCTTTAGAAATAATAAAATTATGCAGGAGAAGACACACCCATAAAAACTATAACCTGATATTTTAAAACACAGTAAAGAGAATTAAGAAAATGGTATAAGAATGACAGGGATGTCTGTTTCCACCACTGTTGTTCAACATAGTACTGGAAGTCCTAGCCTCTGCAATCAAACAACAAAAAGAAATAAAAGGCATCTAAATCAGCAAAGAAGTCAAACTTTCATTCTTCATGGATGACATGACACTCTACATTGAAAACCCAAAAAACTCCACCCAAAAGTTGCTAGAACTCATATAGCAATTCAGCAACGTGGCAGGATATAAAATCAATGCGCAGAAGTCAGTTGCATTTCTATACAGTAATGATTAGACAGAAGAAAGAGAAATTAGGGAATTGATCCCATTTACAACTGCACCTAAAACCATAGGAGACCTAGGGATAAACCTAACCAAATAGGAAAGCAATCTGTACTTTAAAAACTATGGAATCCTGATGAAAGAAAGTGAGAAAGACAAAAGAAATGGAAAAACATTCCATGCTCATGAATCAGAAGATCAGGTATTATTAAAATGTCTATGCATCCAGAGCAATCTACACATTTAACGCATCCCTATCTAAATCCCTATCAAAAAACCATCAACATTTTTCATAGAGTTGGAACAAATAATCCTAAAATTTGCACGGAACCAGAAAAGATCCCACCAAAGTATTGTTGAAAAAGAAAACCAAAGCTCGTGGCATCACAGTTCCAGACTTCAAGCTGTATTAGAAAGCTGTAATCATCAAGACAGTATGATACCAGCACAAAAACAGACACATAAATTAATGGAACATAACAGACCCCAAAATGGACCCTCAAATCTAGGGGTCAACCAATCTTCAACAGAGCAGGAAAGAATATTCAATGGAAAAAAATGCAGTCTCTTCAACAAGTAGTGTTGGGAAAATTGAACGGCTACATGCAGAAAAATAAAACTGGACCATATGAATGAAAGACCCAAATGTGAAACAGGAATCCATCAAAATCCTAGAGGAAAACACAAGCAGCAACCTCTTTGACCTCAGCTGCATCAACTTCTTGCTGGACATGTCTCTAAAGACAAGAAGAACAAAAGCAAAAATGAACTATTGCACTTCATCAAGATAAAAAACTTTTACACAGCAAATGAAATAGTTGACAAAACTAAAAGACATCTGACAGAATGGGAGAAGATATTTGCAATGACTTATCAGGTAAAGGGCTAGTCTTCAAAGTCTATAAAGAACTTATCAAACTCGACACCCAAAAATCTAATAATCCAATCAAGAAATGGGTAGAAGACATGAACAGACATTTCTCCAAAAGCAGACAAAAGGAAAACAGACACATGAAAAAATACTCAACATCACTCAACATCAGGGAAATACAAAATGAGATACCACCTCACGCCAGTCAGAATGGCTAAAATGAATAACTCAGGAAAAAACAGATGTTGGTGAGGATGCAGAGAAAGGAAACCCTCCTATACTGTTGGTGGGAATGCAAACTGGTACAGCAACTCTGGAAAACAGTTTGGAGGTTCCTCAAAAGGTTAAGAAGAAGCAACCCTAAGATCCAGCAATTGTACTACTAGGTACTTAGCCAAAGGATACTTGAAGAACTATATGGTTATAGTTATGTTTTTGCAAATGCCCTTACCTTTTAGAGATACGTAATGAAATATTTATGAAAATGTCCTCAAGCTCTGAACTTATATGGGGGAGCCCTACGAGAGCACCTGCTTACAAGTGAGATAAATAATAGCTATAACGAGATGATATCAGGGGTAACAAGTCAGGGTTTGTTTGAATCATCAGATTTTAAAAGAGAAATTTAAATTCCTTAGCAACAATGCTAATCTTCACTGCTAGGCTCTCACACCCTTAGTCACATCCCAACTTCCCCTTCATTCTTTCTTTGTGCTCTTCCCATTATCAAAGTTCCCATTAAGCAAAAACTAAAATATCAAAGATGGAACAAAACTCAGATTGTCATGGTAACATTTAAAAAGAAAGAAGCGGGGCGCCTGGGTGGCTCAGTTGGTTAAGCGACTGCCTTCAGCTCAGGTCATGATCCTGGAGACCTGGGATCGAGTCCCACATCGGGCTCCCTGCTCGGCAGGAAGCCTGCTTCTCCCTTTCTCGCTCCCCTTGCTTGTGTTCCCTCTCTGGATGTGTTTCTCTCTGTCAAATAAATAAAATCTAAAAAAAAAAAAAAAAAAAAAAAAAAAAAAAAAAAAAAAAAAAAAAAAAAAAAAAAAAAAATAAAAAGAAAGAAGGAAAAAGTTCTCAAAGTTAATGATGCATCTTAAAGTATTTATAAGTGAAATTACATGTTGGAATTTGCTTTAACATACTCTATGAAGAAAAGAGAGAGAAGAAAGATGGCTGAAAATTTTTTCAAAATGCTGTAATTATTCAATCTAGATAACAGATGCATGGGATTCATTATATAATTCTATTCTTGGAGTCTTTATAATAAGGAAAAGGCTTTTTTTAAGTTAAAAAATATATATAAGGCCTGAGAATTTTCCTCCTCCCTCTGTCTTTGGACCAAATGTAATGACTATCAAGCAAGTTAAATGTTTAACAAATTATAGACAAGGAAAACAGAATCTAAGAAAATAGGGCTGTACATCTAAGCATTAGAATCTGGAAGAAGGGATGCCTGGGTGGCTCAGTTGGTTAAGCGACTGCCTTCAGCTCAGATCATGATCCCGGAGACCCAGGATCGAGTCTCATATCGGGCTCCGTGCTCGGCGGGAAGCCTGCTTCTCCCTCTCTCACTCCCCCTGCTTGTGTTCCCTCTCTGGCTGTGTTTCTCCCTGTCAAATAAATAAAACCTTAAAAAAAAAAAAAAGAATCTGGAAGAATCAGATCCAAGACACAAAGATTTCCCTGTATGTACAGGACTAATTTCCAAGAGAAACAAAGGATACAAGTCTTCTCTCCTGGAGTTACATGCTATAGATCTTTAGCAGGGCACATAAAATGGGCAGATGGATGGATGGATGGATGGACGGATGGACGGACGGACGGACGGACAGACAGAAGGGCAGACAGACAAACAAGGGGAGTGACAATAGGTATGGTCCAAAATGATGGACCTTTTTAAAAAAATGAATGCTATAGAGACAAGGAGTGGCCATTAGCAGTGGTGATGAAAAGGAGGCCATGACCCACTAGCCAGTAAGTATATGCACAGGTGCATCTTCTCTGATGCCAGGGACATGACTTCTAAGATCCCATCTGAAGCAAATCCATATAGAAAATGAAGGCAGGAGTGCCTGGGTGGCTCAGTTGGTTAAGCGACTGCCTTCGGCTCAGGTCATGATCCCGGAGACCCGAGATCGAGTCCCACATCAGGCTCCCTGCTCGGCAGGAAGCCTGCTTCTCCCTCTCTCACCCCTCCTGCTTGGATTCCCTCTCTAGCTGTCAAATAAATAAATAAAATCTTAAAAAAAAAAAAAAGAAAATGAAGACAAATCTATCACTAACCAAACTGGGGTCTTATATACAATTTCTTTGTATAAATAAAAAATAGCTAAATGCCTGCTAACAGTATGAGGCAAGAAGTACAAAGACACAGAAACAGAAACTAAGAACTAAACTGTAACCTATCAATCAGTGGACACAGAGCCAAAAAAAAAGGACCTTTCAGCTCCTATATCAGAACTGCCTTAGCAAGAGATAACATCTCTGGGGAAACTCCATGCTTTCAGAGTTTACCATTCTGTCTGAGATCACTTCTCAGGAGGCTAAACACAGATAATGAAATTCTCTAACAGGGTTGGTACCACAGCTGTCTGAAAAATAATTTTTTCTCAATATCCACAGAGCAAACTGGAGCAAGTCTTCATGCAATATAATGTCAAACCACACAACTCTCAGCTGGGAAATATACTTCACCAACAGCACTTACATGGATGTACCTTTTTAAACTACAACAAAATTCTTCAAGGGTACTCATTTCTAATCCACTTCTCATTTTTTAAAAAATCATTTAATATCTGAACTGCAAGGGACCTTAGAAATAATTTAATTTTGTCCTTCATTTTTAAAGATGAAGAAACTTGGGCTTTTGCAGGGCCAAAGGGGAAAGTCACATAACAAATCAGTGACTGAGTTAGATCTAGAATCCAGTTCTTCTAAAACCCATATTATGGCTCTTGGAGAACTGGAGTGCTTTGGCAGTCAACTTCTAATTTTTCCCATCAAAATCAAGACAAGCTGAGGTAAAATTTTTAAAATTTGTCTGTTTCCAGTGAACTCTTTTTGTTATCATTTCCCCTCAGTGTATCCTGTTCTCTCTATAGGTGGTCATGTAAATATCATGAGCCAAGGGGAACTTTTTGGACACCTACACCTTAGAACCCTAAGGGGTAGGATGGCCATACAATTTATCATCCAACCTGGGACACTTCTGAGAGCTAAGGGGTTATTACTAATAAGTACATAAGTACCAAGTATAAACTGGACTCTTCTGGACAAGATGAAACATATAATTGTCACCCTATTAAAGTATTACCTGCTTTGGCTGTCTAGGCCAGAAAAGATCCCAGAGACAGCCCTCTCCCTTCCTTTTTAAGTTTATCCTGACCCATTTTACTGACTCCCTCCTCCCCATCTTTATTCCCCACCTCCACCCCTAGGGTCCATCCCAGGGATATATAAAGTCCATTCACTTTGAATCATCCCTTTTACAAGCTGTAGCATCCTCCCTGAGTCTTCTTTATCCCCTCTCCCTCTCAACAAGTCCTTTCCCCCTCTAGCCCAGACCAGGTTCATTAGGCCAGAATAATTAGGACATGGGACTATAAGAGAGCATTTCTACTGGGGAAGAAGAGAAGACATTATTTTAGGAGGGTGTGTATATGTATGCTTGTGATATAAAATCCTGGTAATGTTAATGATGATTAAAAGTACATGGTATCATTAACATACATATGAAAAAAGAAAACAGCAAAACTGAGATACTAAAAATTGGGGGTTTTTTAGTAACTTTTTGTGATGATAGTTTGTATTTAAAATAATAGTATCTAATTCATCTTATTATCATACATAGTACTTTGCCAATGGTAAGTACCAAATAAATGTTGCAAAATGAAGGGAGGTTCCATCAAGATGGCAGAAAAATGAGGGACTCCATTTACAACAATCCCCTGAATTTAGCGAGAAATCTACCAAGCCACTTTGAACACCCATGAAATCAGCCTGAAATATAAGATGATACATGTCTGGATCTCTACAAGCACAGAGGATCATGAGTTGAGAGGTACAAAAGATGGAGTTGGGATTATGCAGAAAGATATTGAAGAGTAAACAGAAGGGTGTGGGAGCCACCAGAGACCAGCTATTGGAAAGTAGTACCCCAATGCAAAAGTGCCCTGCACTTGGGGACCAGCAATAGCTTGAATCCTGATGGCTGCGAGATGGGAAGGGACTGATAACAGTGCTCAAATAGAACAAAGGAGCTTAAGGGACAATCTGTGGGACCAGGAGGCCACAGGTACAGATTAGTCCTGGGATCAAGTGCAGCCATTGCCCGCCAACTCCTGAGAGGACCTGCCTGGACTTGAGTCAGTGGTCCCTAGGGCTGGTGGCTACCGCCACCACTGTGGCCACCACAGCCACCTCAGCTTAGAGGACCCGGCTGGACTGCAGCCCATGGTCCTAGAAATGGCAGTCCCAGGGACTCAGGCTTGCTCAGACCAGGATGGCTCATAGTTTTGGAGGCACGGGGATACAGAGACAAGCAGGGGGGAGGGCCTTGGTGGACCACTGAGAGGGTCACTGTGGTTGCACACCGCTTATGGGAGGCTGCAGTATTCAATGGGGTTTGCAGACGAGGACACTGTGTGTTCTGGAGGGTTCAAAAAGGAGAAGACTGTGGCTTCTCTCTGCAGCAGAGGTCTAAGGAGCTGTCTAGGAGCAGACAATTCAGTTTGCTCTGACCCTCCGAAAAGGCAGGCGGGAAAAGCCACCAGAGAACAAAAGCCTCCAGAGAGTAAAAGCCAGAAAAACTGATAAACAGGGAGCAGTTTATCTGAGGGGGCAGGGCAACTTCGCCCAAGCAGGACTAACTAAAAAACAAGTCGGCAGGCCCTCCCTCAGAAGATAAGCTGAAAGAACAAGAGGACGACCACCACAGGTTCTCCATAAAACTGTAAAACCCCAACAGCAGGGGAAAATAGTATATTAAGTTCCTGGTATTGTCTCACAGTCTGTATATTTCTTAGATACAACTTTTCTCTCTCTTTTTTTTAGTTCTTTCTCATGATTCTTGGGTTGTTGTTTGTTTGTTTGTTTGTTTTACCTAATTATCATTTCAACTAGATGTTTAATACAATATATTCCACAGTAACTTTTTAACTTGAACTTTCTCATATACTTTTTTCCTTTTTCTTTTTATATATATAGACAGATAGACAGATATAAGGTGCAAGGGAGTCCTTTTTTCCCTACTCAGTACTACCTTTATATATATACCAATTTTAATTTCCCTGCATCTCTGGGAAGTTGAGTTCTCTAACAAAGACAACATGATACACCCAGAAAAAACTGAAATACCCTTCCTCCTCACCCATATCAAGGAATTATAACCACCTTCCTGTCACCCCTCCCTTTTTACTTTTTTGTGTTTTTTTTTTTTCCTGGTCTTTCTGTTTGTTTTTGTAATTTATAAATCTTACTCTTGGGGCTTATTTTGCCTGGGTTTTTTCTTTCTTTCTTTCTTTCTTTCTTGATGGTGATATTTGATTGACTGAATCTTCCCAGGGTGCACCTTGCCTGGATAGTGGTTGATATTTTCAGCTGTATATCCCCTCAACTACAACTCAACAGAATGACAATGAGGATGAACTACCAACAAAGAAAAGATCCAGAGACAAGGACCTCCCCAGCACATCTAATGATATAGATCTAAGCAAGATGTCAGAAATAAACTTCAGGATAGCAGTTGTCAAGACAACAGTCAGGCTGAACAAAACTATTAATGGCAACATAGATGCATTAAGGGCAGAAGTAAGAGCAGATTTGGCAGAACATAAAAATGCTATAATTAAGATACAATCTAATCGAGATACTCTAACAGAGTAAATGAGGCAGAAGAAAGAATTAGCAATCTTGAAGATAAACTGATAGAAAATAAGGAGCAGGAGAAGGCTTGGAACAGACAGTTTAGAATCTATGAAACAAATTAGAGAAATAAATGATGCCATGAAACATTCCAATATCAGAATTATTAGGATCCCTGAGGCAGTGGAGGGAGAGAGAGGACTAGAAGATATATTTGACCAAATCAGCGCTGAGAATGTCCTTAATCTGGGGCATAAAACAAGCATTCAGAGAGGACACCCTCCAAGAAAATGACAGCAGACCAATGCTGAGGCATGTAATAGTAAAATTCACAAACCTTAGAACCAAGAAAACCATTTAAAAACAGTTAGAGGGAAGAGATTCCTCATATACAGAGGGAGGAACATGAGAGTAACATTAGACCTGTCCACAGAGACCTTGCAAGTCAGAAAGGGCTGGCAAGACATATTCATGATACTAAATTAGAAGAATATGCAGCCAAGAACTCTTTATCCAGCAAGGCTGTCATTCAGAACAGATGGAGAGAAAGGAGCCTCCAGGAGCAGCAGAGACTAAAAGAATATGTGACTACTATGCCTGCCCTGCAAGGAATATTAAGGGGAGTTCTATAAAAGGAGAAAGAACCCTAAGAGTGATACAGAACAGAAATATACAGAGACAATAAGTCCATAGAAACAAAGACTTCATAGGCAACATGATGACAATAAAATCTTATCTGTAAATAATCACTCTCAACATGAATGACCTAAATGCTCCCATGAAACAGCACAGGGTTGCAGAACTGGATAAAAAGACAAGACCATCCATATGTTCTCTACAAGAGACTCATTTTGAACCTAAAGATGCATCCAGTCTGAAAGTGAAGGGATGGAGAACTAACTTTCATGCCAATGGACCTCAAAAGAAAGCTGAGGGATGGAGAACTAACCTTCATGCCAATGGACCTCAAAAGAAAAATATCAGACAAATTATATTTTAAGCTAAAGACTAAAATTAGAGATACAGAATTACACTGTATCATTCTTAAAGGGTCTATCAAAAAGAGGATCTAACAACTGTAAATATCCCCCAACATGGGAGAAGCAACTACAGAAGTCACCTGTTAATCAAAATCATGAGACATATTGGTAATAATACCTTAATTACAGGAGACCTTAACACTCCACTCTCATCAATACAGAGATCAACTAAGCAGAAAATCAACAAAGAAACAAGAGCTTTGAATGACACACTGAATTAGATGGACCTTACAGATATACACAGAACGTTCCACCCTAAAATAACAAAATACTCATTCTTCTTGAGTAAACATGGAACTTTCTACAAAATAGACCGTGTACTAGGTCACAAATCAGGTGACAACTGATACCAAAAGACTGAGATTATTCCCAGCATATTCTCAGACCACAGTGCTTTGAAACTGGAACTCAATCACAAGAAAAAGTTTCTAAGAAATTCAAACACTTGGAAGCTAAAATCCTGTTCAAGAATTTTTGGGTCAATCAAGAAATCAAAGAAGAACCCAAACAATTGGGGCGCCTGGGTGGCTGAGTGGGTTAAGGCCTCTGCCTTTGGCTCAGGTCATGATCTCAGGGTCCTGAGATTGAGAACTGCATCGGGCTCTCTGCTCGGCAGGTAGCCTGCTTCCTCTTCTCTCTGCCTGCCTCTCTGCCTGCTTGTGATCTCTCTCTCTGTGAAATAAATAAATAAAATCTTAAAAAAAAAAAAAAAAAAAGAACTCAAACAATTCATGGAAATCAATGAGAATGAAAACACATCAGTTCAAAATCTATGAGATACAGCAAAGGCAGTCTTAAAGGGGACAATCCATAGCCATCCAAGGCTCACTCAAAAAAAATAGAAAAATCCTGACTACACAAACTATCTTTATACCTTAAAGATCGAGAAAATCAACAACAGATTAAACCTAACCCACGCACAAGAAACAAAATAATTAAGATTAGAGATCAGTGAATTAGAAATCAGAAATATAGTAGAACACATTAACAAAACTAGAAGCTCATTCTTTGAAAGAATTAATAAGATCGATAAGCCACTGGCCAGACTTATCCAACAGAAAAGAGAAAGGACCCAAATTAATAAAATTATGAATGAAAGAGGAGAGATCACGACTAACACCAAGGAAGTATATATAATTATCAGATATTATTATCAACAGCTAGATGACAATAACTTAAGCAACCTGGAAGAAATGGATGCCTTTCTGGAAACCTATAAACTACCAAGACTGAAACAGGAAGAAACTGACAACCTGAATAGATACGTTAACGAGATTGAAGCAGTGATCAAAAACCTCCCCCCCAAAAAGAGTCCAGGCCTGATGGATTCCATGGGGAATTTTACCAAACATTAAAAGAAAAAAATAACACCTATTCTCCTGAAACTGTTTCAAAAAATAGAAACTGAAGGAAACTTCCAGACTCATTCTGTGAAGCCAGCATTACCTTGATCCCCAAACCAGGCAAAGATTCCATCAAAAAGGAGAATTTCAGACCAGTATTCCTGATGAAAACAGATGCCAAAATTCTCAACAGAATCTGAGCTAATAGGATCCAACAGTACAATAAAAGGATTATCTATCATGACCAGGTGGGAGAGGATACATGCAAATGACACTACAGACAAAGGGCTGATATCTAAAATCTATAAAGAACTTCTCAAACTCAACACCCAAAAACAGATAATCAAGTCAAAAAAATTGGCAGAAGACATGAACAGACACTTCTCTAAAGGAGACATACAAATGGCTAACAGACACATGAAAAAATTTTCATTATCATTAGCCATCAGGGAAATCCAAATCAGAATCACATGAGATACCACCCTACACCAGTTAGAATGACAAAGATTGACAAGGCAAGAAACAAAAATGTTGGAAAAGTTGTGGAGAAAGGGGAACCCTCTTACATTGTTGGTGGGAATGCAAGGTGGTAGAGCCACTTTGGAAAACAGCGTGCAGTTTTCACAAAATGTTAAAAATAGAGCTACCCTATGACCCAGCAACTGCACTACTGGGTATTTACCCCAAAGATACAGATGTCGTGAAAAGAAGGCCACCATGCACCCTAATGTTCACAGCAGCAATGTCCACAATAGCCAAACTGTGGAAAAAGCCAAGATGCCCTTCAACAGACGAATGAATAAAGAAGATGTGGTCCATATATACCATGGAATATTACTCAGCCATCAGAAAGGATGAATACTCAACTTTTGCATCAACACGGACAGAACTGGAGGAGATTATGCTAAGTGAAACAAGCAGAGACATCAATGACCATAGGGTCTCACTCACTTGTGCAACATAAGGAAAAGCACTGAGGACATTAGGAGAAGGAAGAGAAAAATGAAGGGGGAAAAATGCAGGGGGGTCACTGAACCATGAGAGACTACAGACTCCGGGAAACAAACTGAGGGTTTTAGAAGGAAGAGGGGGTGGGGAATGGGTTAGCCCGGTGATGGGTATTAAGGAGGGCACATACTGCATGGAACACTGGATGTCATACACAAACAATGAATCATGGAACACTACATCAAGAACTAATGAGGTGCTGTATGTTGACTAACATAACATAATTTAAAAAAAAAAAGCAAAATGAATAAAACAAAGTTTGGGGGCACCTGGGTGGCTCAGTTGGTTAAGCGACCTGCCTTCGGCTCAGGTCATAATCCCAGAGACCCGGGATCAAGCCCCACATCGGGCTCCCTGCTCAGCAGGAAGCCTGCTTCTCCCTCTCTCACTCCCCCTGCTTATGTGCCCTCTCTGGCTGTGTTTCTCTCTGTCAAGTAAATAAAATCTTTAAAAAAAAAAAAGTTTGAACTATTTTATCACATATAAACAACAGTATTACTACTTGTAACAATAATCATAATAGCTTCATTTATTAACACCTACAAAGAACCAGACACTATGCTGTGCTTCAGATATATTATCTCTACAAATGCCTATTTGCTCTACAAGCCCAGAACTGTTCTCTCTATCACTAAATGTATTTCATTAGCATATAAAACCCTATAAAAAAGTGTTAAAGTTTCATATTTGGGTACTTGCTAAGCATGATTATCTAGTCATACCTTTTAAAAAAATTTTGGTTCCAGCCCAGGGTTTTTCACTATACATTAATTCCTTTAATATGTATAATTTTCAAAGAATGTATTACCCTCTTCCCTTCTCCTGTGCTCTCACCTGAGCCTCATTTGAATTCTATCTATAATATTCTTTTATGTATTCTAGAGTTCTTTTAAAAAAATCTGTTTCTTCTTAATCTGTGCTCAGAGTCTTGAAAATCCCACAACTGGCAAATAGTATAACTGCTATTAGTAACAGCAGACAAGAAACAATATCAAGTTCTATTCTCTGCAGGTGTTATTAAATCAGTGACAATGACACATGTACACAGAGAGGCGACTTCACTCTTTTCAAGCCACAAGGGTACCATTTAGTTCAATATAATTATCCTAATACAACAAATAAGATGCCAGTGTATGACCTGGGTACTAGAAAGAATATTGAAATACAAAAATATTATCCTATTATTATCCTAGGAAATATTTATAACTTTAAAATAAAGCAAAAAATGATGACTTCAACCATCTGCATGGATTATTTTAAGGTAATGTTGTAGGAATACAAATATTAAGTCATGATCCTATATTAGCCAAAGTCAGAACCTTTAAATTATCAGGTCAATTCGAAAAGCATAAGACAAAAAGGAGAAAAGGGATAGTAACTGTCATCTGGTAGGTTTTTATCTAATTAAATGGAAAATATTTAAAGCAAACATGTTGGAAAGCTGCTGGGAGTAAATTTATCCTCCATTCAAACAAAGATATTCCCCAGGGAGTAGGAATAAAAATAGCATAAAAACAATCATTTCTACCATGTTGTGGCATTAGTACACACACATACAAACACTCACACACACACGTGCACTCAGGGAAGAAGCATGTACTGTGATCAAAGGAAAAACAATTTTACTAAGATCCTAGAAGAAAGTAAATCCTGACTTTACACCAGTAAAACATTTCTGTACTTCTCTTCAGATAATCTGCTGGTCTGCCTTTTAAATCATGGGGGCGCCAATCCAAACGTGCAAAAATTAGAATTCTTTTTCCTTTTTTTCCTACAGAGACAAAACCTACCTCTATGGGATGCCTTAATGAATATTTTTCCATTTAGTTGTTGTTAGCCCAAAAATTAAATCATGGAAAAGAATATTTAACAAATAGTACATAACATTAAGAACAAATAATGTGCAGGAGAGACAACATTCAGTGCAATATAATTACAGAAAACAATTACCAATGATTACATCATGAGATTACTTCAAATGCTTAAGAATGCAGGTCTGGAATCTGACAAATTAAATTCAAATCCCCATTTTGCTGTAAACTAGATGCTTGAGAGTGTGCTAGTACCTTAAACTCTCTGATCTCTAGTTTCCTCACTTGTAAATGGCAATGATGAGGAGAAGGAGGAAGAGGAGGAAGTGAAGGAGGATTACACCCATATTCATAGGACTGTATTAAGAAACAATGCAAGAAAAATGCTTAACACAGTGACTGGTACATAGTAGATGTCAGCCACAAATATTAAAAAGGAATTGCCCCTCTGTCCCAGTGTATTTAATACAGTTTAATTTATGAGACTTTGGCCTACTATTTCCCATAAACACATCTATTGCATAAATCAAGGCATGCTTTACATATACTTTGTAGAACTCATGTTCAGTTAAGAAACTCTCATGACTGACTATAAGGTAACCAGTGTTTTTCAAACTTGAATAGACATACAAATCACCCGGGGATCTTGTTAAAATACAGATTCTGGTTATTTGGTCTATGAAGTGCCTAAGATACTGCAGTTTTTACAAACTACCAGGTGATGGCTGATGTTGCTGGTCCACCCACTACACTTTAAATAGTAAGATACTGGATTATAAGGAACTTAAAAAGCTAGTCACTCAGTCAAAAATTAGCAGGCAGACCAGCAGTACTGGTCTAGTATAGTAAATGTAGAATGGTTCTCAAGTTTCTTGTAAATAGGAACTGCATTCAACTGCTTCTGAGATGTGTGTGTTCTTGCTCTCTCTCAACCTCTCTCATTAACATAAAGTCTGATGGGAGGGAGTCCAGGGCTGTTATGGTGGCATCACATTGTCATTAGGGACTCAGACTCCCATTTTTCTACTCCATTATACTTAGCATTGGCATGCAGCTTCCATTCTCAAGGTTCCTTCATGTTCACAGAACAATTGCTGAAATTCACATGATAACCTAATGTCTAAACAGGAGCAAGGAAGATGAGAAGAGGAGACCAGCTAAGTCACTCCTGGAAGTCCTATCCAACAGTTTCCACTTACATCTCATGGCCACTCCTAGCTGAAAAGAAGTCTGAGAAATAGTCTTTTGCTGCTTCAAAATAAAATTGGGATTCCGTTTATAAGAAAGAAGAAAGGATGAACACTGAGTGGACAACTGGCATTCACCACCAGAGAATTCAACAAATCTAAATTTAAATCCCAGCTCCACTATGCTACCTCTATGATCTAAGGCAGATTTCTTGCACTTTCTGATCTTCTATATCTTCATCAGTAAATATTAGTATAAAAACAACCAACTGATGGGGTGCCTCCATGGCTCAGTTGGTTAAGCATCTGCCTTTGGTTCAGGTCATGATCCCAGGGTCCTGGGCTGGAGCTCTGCATCAGGCTCCCTGCTCAGTGGGAAGTCTGATTCTCCCTCTGCTTCTCCCGTTGCTTGTTCGTGTTCATATTCTCTCCCCCCACTTAAATGAATAAATAAAATCTTTTTAAATAAAAACTACTTGATAAAGTTGTCTAGGGGATTAAATGAGTTAAAGTATAGAGGTAAAACTAGCTATTACACAGTAATGTTCAGTAAATGAAAGGTTCATATCATTGCTTTTCTGAAAGTACCAAGAATGTATTCTGCAACAGAGAACAAGAGTAACAGCGAAATGTTTAAAAGAAACTATGTTCTAGGCATATATTTCCCCTTTAAAAAAATGCATGTTTCCACTCTAGACTTCAAAATGCCAGATATAACTGATTAATTACATTATAAAAATCACAATTTATAAAAAACATTATTGAGGCACCTGGGTGGCTCAGAGGGTTAAGCCTCTGCCTTTGGCTCAGGTCATGATCTCAGGATCCTAGAGTCGAGCCCCACATTGGACTCTCTGCTCAGCAGGAAGCCTGCTTCCCCCTCCTTCTCTGCCTGCCTCTCTGCCTACTTGTGCGCGCGCTCTCTCTCTCTCTCTCTCTCTCTCTCTCTCTCTCCTCTCTCTCTCTCTGTCAAATAAATAAATAAAATCTTAAAAAAAAAACATTATTTCTCTCCTAATCATTGAACTCATATAAATTCCCTGGTTCTTCATTTATCATCAGAAAAAAAAGAAGTCTCATTTCAGAACTACAGCTGCAACTGTTGTTCTTTTCAAGAGATGACAGAACTAATTAGGAAAAAAGAAGAAATGACTTTTTTTTCATGAAAAGGTTACACTGTTCTTTACTGACACCACAGAAAGTGATGGCACATAAGTGAGCTATCTCAGAGAAATGTTACAAGCAAATCACATCAGAAAGTCAGAATGAAAAAAAAAAGAAAAGTCAGAATGATGCCGGATTTTTAGACCAAGAACATCCACTTTGATAAAGAACGTTAGCACTGGAAAAACAGAGGTGAAAGAATTACAGTTTTCAATAAAAATCAAGGCTTTTATTCTTTACCTAAGGGGAAGTATACTTAGTTAAAAGAGATTCTTAAATTGTAAATAAAACCCAGGTTTGAATTTCGTACCCTGTAACTAAAAACTAACTTTCCTCTGACAAATACTATAGTTCATCAGAATACCCAATAAACCAATTTTTGAGTGACAGATTTGGCAAGTTCTAAATTCAATGCATGGAGGACCTTCATAAGTAAATATGAATGCTCAATGTACATAAGACAGGGGCATTTAATAACCTCCAGCTTTGTCCCATCTGGAGCTACCCAGGACTCTTTTCATTATGGGAAATCAAGCTAGGACAAACAAACCCCATGGGAAACATAAAATGTCTTCCTCCCACCTCAGAGACTGGCAATTCACCAGGGGAGGCAGACTAAATAAATCCTATATTTGCATATTGCTGTCAGGGACTATACTGAGTAAATAAAACAGATGTGACTTTCCTGAAAAATCCTGTACTCTATATATGAAAATTCACACTGGCACATATTTTTTAATTGATGTCAGAGGAGACTCAGAGGCCCTCTCAGCAGCATATCTTTTAGAGACTGCTTTTAGCAACCCAAAAGAGAGGCAGAGTGGGGCTGTGCACAGAGCCTATGACTACAAGTCCTGGAGAATTGGCTTCGTGACTAGTTTTATCATTAATTGTTGTGTGACCATGGATGAGTCTCTTCAGCTTTCTAGATCAGAAGTTTCTCAAAGTCCCTTTTAACTCCTTGATAAGCAAGAGACTATGTAAGACCCTGTAGATCATGGTAAAGAATTGGACTTTATTTTATTCTACATATACCAGAAAGTCACTGAAAGGTTTTTTAAGAGAAGAATGACATAATCTTATATACCTTTTTTAAAAGTTCACGATGGCTGCTGTGTGGAGAGAGGACTGCAGGGAGACAAGAGTGCAAGCAAGGAGATGATCAGGACACATGATAAATTACTGGGCCTGGACTAAAGTAATAGCAGTAAAAATGCCAAGAAGTGAACTGAAATGGAATATATTGTGAAAGTAGAGTCAAGAATACTGGTTGATGGAGTGAGGAAATAAGAGAATAACACTACATTACCTCTCAGGGTTGTTGTAAGGATTAAATTCACATTTTAAATGGCTTAACATACATGCTCAACAAATGGTGGCTGCCATTATTATTATTTTATTTTATTTCTCCACAGAACCAAGCATTGTGCTTTGTAAATGTTAAGTGCCTAATAAGCTGTTTAAAAATAAACGCTTAAATAACTACTTTTTTTAAAAGAACAATCTACTTCCACTGAAGACTACTGAATATTTGATAACTTACCTCTCTCCTCTTGGGTATTGAATCATATAATGTGTACACAATCAAAAGGTATATTTAAATACTAAGTATTAAAACCACAATTTCACAAGATGGGACTGGGGAGGGAGACAAATCATAAGAGACTCTTAATCTCAGGAAACAAATTGAGGGTTTCTGGGGGTAAGAAGGGAGAGGGATAGGGTGGCTGGATTATGGACATTGGGGAGGGTATGTGCTATGGTGAGTGCTGTGAATTGTGTAAGACTGATGATTCATGGACTTGTACCCCTGAAGCAAATAATACATTTTATGTTAATTAAAAAAATAAAAACAAAAAACAACCAAGACTTCATTTCCTCCACAATTTGAGGCCTAAGGAATGAGAGGAACTAAGGAATGAGAGACATACATGACACACAGCAAACAAACAGCTAAATGGCAGAAGTAGCCCTTCCTTTTCAGTAATAACTCTAAATATAAATGGATTAAATTTTTCCATTAAAAGGC
Organism: Spilogale gracilis; assembly: GCA_004023965.1. Lineage (NCBI taxonomy): Eukaryota > Metazoa > Chordata > Mammalia > Carnivora > Mephitidae > Spilogale > Spilogale gracilis. Next base: position 109,767 of record PITA01004662.1, read on the forward strand.
AGAAACTGGTAGAATGGATTAAGAAACATGATCCACCTATGTACTGTCTATTACAGACTCATTTTTGATGCAAAAACACAAAAGGTTGAGAGTAAAAGGATGGAAAACTATAGTCCATGCAAAGAGTAACAAAAAGGGAACAGAAGTAGCTCTACTACTATCAGACAAAAATACACTTTAAATCAAAAAATTTCCAAAAGACATACGTTATATATTAATAAAAGTTTCAAAAAAATTATAAACTCCTATGTACCTAATGATAGATCATCAAAATATACAAAGCAAAAACTAGAACTGGAAGAGAGAAATAAATATTTCTATAGTGATAGTTGGAGCCTTTACTACCTCACTCACAATAATGGGTAGAAAAATCAGACAGAAATAAAGAAATAGAGGACTTAAATTGTATAAAACCAACACTAGACATATACAGACCACTTCACCCAACAACAGCACACACGTTCTTCTAAATGCACATGGAATCTTTTCCAGGATAGCCTGTTAGGTCACAAACTATGTGTCAATAGATTTAAATATATAAATGTCATACAAAGTTTCTTCTCTGACCACAAAAAGATGACATCAGAAACCATTAACATAGAGAAAAATGGAAAATTCACTAAATGTTGGAAATTAACATACTATTAAACAACTGATAGAACAAAGAAGAAATCACAAGGGAAATTAGAAAATACTTAGAACTTAATGAAAACACAATATACTCAAACTTAGAAAATACAGCAAAAGCAATGTTATAAGAAAAATGTACAGATACAGATTCTTGCATTATAAAACAAAAAGACAGCCCTGGCACAAAAATAGATACATAGATCAACAGAACAGAATAAAGAGCCCAGAAATAAACCCACACATACGGTCAATTAATCTTCAACAAAAGAGGTAAGAGGGGCACCTGGGTGGCTCAGTTGGTTAAGCGACTGCCTTCGGCTCAGGTCATGATCCCGGAGACCCGAGATCGAGTCCCACATCGGGCTCCCTGCTCGGCGGGAAGCCTGCTTCTCCCTCTCTCACTCCCCCAACTTGTGTTCCCCCTCTGGCTGTGTTTCTCTCTGTCAAATAAATAAAATATTTAAAAAAAAAAACAAAAGAGGTAAGAAAAGCAATGGGAAAAAGACAGTCTCTTCAACAAATGATATTGAGAAAACTGAACAGCTACCTGCAAAAGAATGAAACTGGACCACTTACACCATACACAAAAATAAACTCAAAATGGATTAAAGTAAGACCTAATGTGAGACCTAAACATGAGACCTGAAAACATAAAAATCCTCGAAGAGAGAACAGGCAGTAATTTCTCTGACATCAGCTGCAGCAACATTTTTCTAGATATATCTCCCAAGATAAGGGAAACAAAAGCTAAAATAAATTTTGGGACTGCATCAAAATAAAAAGGTTCTGCACAGCAAAGGAAACAATCAACAAAACTAAAAGACCACCTACTGAATGGGAGAAGATATTTGCAAATGACTATTTGATAAAGGGTTAATATTCAAAATATATGAACAATTTATACAACTCAACACCAAAAAATAATAATCCAATTAAAAAGTGGACAGAAGACACAAACAGATATTTCTCCAAAGAAGATATACAGATGGCCAAAAGACACATGAAAAGATGCTCAAAAAGAGTTTTCATCAGGAGAAAGCAAATCAGACCTACAGTGGCAGAATGACTAGAAAGGATGCAGAAAAAAAAAAAAGAATTCTTGTGCACTGTCAATGGAAATGCAAACCAGTGCAGCTACTAAGGGGAAAAAGTATAGGGATTCCTCTGGGAGAGAATATTTGCAAATGACACAAAGGGCGGGTATCCAAGACCTATAAAGAACTACTCAAATTCAACATCCAAAAAGAAGATGAACACATCAAAAAATAGGCAAGAGACATGAAGAGGCACTTCTCCATAGAAGACATACAAATGGCTAACAGACACATGAAAAAATGTTCATCATCACTAGCTATCAGGGAAATTCAAATCAAAGCCACACTGAGATACCACCTTACACCAGTCAGAATGGCCAAAATTAACAAGTCAGAAAACAACAAGTGTTGGAGAGGCTGCGGAGAAAGGGGAACCCTCTTACACTGTTGGTCGGAATGCAAGTTGGTGCAGCTGCTTTGAAAAACAGTGTGGAGATTCCTTAAAAAAATTAAACATAGAGCTACCCTATGACCCTGCAATTGCACTACTGGGCATTTACCCCAAAGATACAGATGTAGTGAAAAGAAGGGCCATATGTACACCAATGTTCATCGCAGCAATGGCCACAATCGCCAAACTGTGAAAAGAGGCAAGCTGCCCTTCAACAGATGAATGGATAAAGAAGATGTGATACATATATACAATGGAATAGTATGCCTCCATCAGAAAGGATAAATATCCAACTTTTGTAGCAACATGGACTGGATTGGAAGAGATTATGCTGAGTGAAATAAGCCAAGTAGAGAAAGTCAAGTATCACATGGTTTCACTTACATGTGGTGCATAAGGGGTAATATAGAGGACAGTAGGAGAAGGAAAGGAAATGGGAAGTGGGTAATTCGGCGAGAGAAATGAAACATGACAGACTTTGGACTCAGAAACAAACTGAAGATCATGGAGGGAAGGGGGTGGGAGGATGGGAGAGCCTGGTGGTGGGTACTGAGGGCACGTATTGCATGGAGCACTGGGTGTGGGGCATAAACAATTAATCTTGGAACACTGAAAAAAATAAAATTAAATTTAAAAAAAGGTATAGGGAGTCCTCAAAAAATTAAAAATAGAATCACCATATGACCCAGTAATTCCACTACTGGGTATTTACTCAAAGAATAGAAAACACTAATTGAAAAGATACATGCACACCTATGTTTACTGCAGCATTTACATTAGCCAAATGTTGGAAGCAGCCCAAGTGTCCATCAATAAATAAATGGATTAAAAAGATGTGTCATACACTCATACACAAACACACACACACACACACACACACACACACACACACACAAATATTACTCAGCCATAAAAAAGAATGAAATCTTGCCATCTGCAACAGCATGAATGAATCTAGAGAGTATAATGCTAAGTGAAATAAGTCAGAGAAAGACAAATACCCTATTATTTCACTCATGTGGGATGTAAAAAACAAACCAAACACAGAAAAAAGAGACAGACCCAAAAAAATAAATAAATAAATAAATAACAGATTCTTAACTATAGGGAACAAACTGATGGTTACCAGGGGGAGACAGGTGGGAGAATGGCTGAAATAGGTGAAGGGAATTTAGAGTAAAGTTACCATAATGAGCACTGAGTAATGTATAGAATTGTTAAACCACCATATTATATACCTGAAACCAATATAACACTGTATGTTAACTATACTGAAATTAAAATCTTAAAAAAACAGCAACAAATATAAAAAACAAGAGAGATCTCAAATCAACAACCTAATTTTACAACTTAAGGAAGTAGGAAAAGAAGAACAAACAAAACCTAAAGCTAGCAGAAAGAAATTATAAATGATGGAAAAATACAAATCAAACAGAATAGAAAAACAATAGAGAGTATGAATGGAACAAAAAGTTGATTTGAAAAAACAAGATCAGAATGAAAGTGGGGACATTCTGATCAATTCTACAAGAAATAAGGATTATAAGAGAGTACTATGAACAACTGCATGCCAAAGAAATTAGATAACCTAGATGAAATATGGACAAATTCCTAGAAACACAAAACCTACCAAGACTAAATTACTAAGAAAGAGACAATCTGAATAGTCCTATAATTAATAAGAAGATCAAATTAATCAAAAATATACCAATAAAAAAGCCCTGGACCTGATGGCTTCACTGGGCTCTACCAAACATTTAAAAAAAAACAACTAATACCAAGCATTCTCAAATTTTTCCAAAAAATTAAAAAGGATGGAATACATTCTAACTCATTTGAGGCTGGTTGGCATAATAACCCTGATATCAAAGCCAGATAGATATTCAAGAAAACTATAGACTAATATCCCTTATGAATACTGATATTAAAATCCTCAACAAAATACTAGCAAACAGAACTCAGTAGCTTATTAAAAGAACTATATAGCATAACCAAGTGGGATTTATTCCTGGAATGAAAGGATAGCTCAATATATGAAAATCAGTGTAATATGATCAAAATGAAGGGAGAAAAAACAAAAAAATTTTCCCAATTGAAACAGAAAAAGCTTGTGACAAAATTCAATACCTTTTCATGATAAAAAAAAAATTCAACAGAATAAGAATAGAAGGAGACTGCCTCCACATAATAAAAGCCAAATATGAAAAACCCATTGCAAGTCATTCCATGGTGAATGACTGAAAGCTTTTCCTCTAGGATCAGGAACAAGTCAAGGAAGCCCACCTTCACCACTCCTATTCAATGCAGTACTGAAAGTTCTAGCCAAAGCTATTAGGCAAGGGGGGAAAAGGCATCCAGATTGGAAAGGAAGAAGTAAAATTATCTCCACTTACAGAAAATATGATCTTATATGTAGAAAATCCTAAAGACTCCACACACAAAAAAATTGTTAGAATAAATGAATCCAGCAAACTAGCAGGATACAAAGTCAACACACAAAAATTAGTTGCATCTCCATACACAAACAATGAACAATCTGAAAAGGAAATTATAAAAACAATTACATTTACAATAGCATCAAAAAGAATAAAATACTTAAGAATTAACCTAACCAAGGAGGTAAAAGACTTACACAATGAAAACTACAAAAGACTGCTAAGAGAAATTAAAGAAGATATAAATAAATAGAAACACCCTCCATGTTCATGAACTGGAATACTTAATATTGTTAAAATCTCAATATCACCCAAAGTGATCAACAGAATCAATGTAATCCTTCTCAAAATACCAACGACTTTTTTTGCAAAACTAGAGAATCTCATTCTAAAATTCTTATGGAATCTCAAAGTACCCCAAATAATCATCAATACTGAAAAAGAAGAACAAACCTGGAAGACTCTCATTTCCTGATTTCAAAACCTACTATAAAACTATAGTAATAATAACAGTGTGCTATTGGCATAGAAAGACATATAAACCAAGAGGAAAAAATAGAGAGCCCAGAAACAAACCTTCTCATGTCAAATGATTTTTGACAATGACGCCAAGGCCATTCAATAGTGAAGGGACAGTCTTTTCATCAAATGGTGCTGGGAAAACTGAACATCCTCATGTAAAAGAATGAAGTTGAACCCTTACCTGATACCATATACAAAAATTTTTTCAAAATGGATCAATGACCTAAATGCCAAGACCTAAAACAATAAAACTCATAGAAGAAAACAGAGGATGAAAGCTTCCCAATACTGGATTTGGCAATAATTTCCTATATATGACACCAAAGGCATAACCAACCAAAGAAAAACAGGTAAATTGAACTTTGTGAAAATTTTTAAAATCTTTACACCAAGAGACATTTATCCACAGAGTTAAAAGGCAACCCACTGAGTGGGGAAAATATCTGCAAATCACATACAGATTTTCCTCAACTTAAAATGGGGTTATGTCCTGATAAGCAAGCCTATCGTAAATTTAAAATGTTGTAAGTCAAAACTGCATTTAATACACCCCATCTGCTCCACATCACAGTTTGCCCTACCCTTCCTTAAATGTGCTTAAAACACTTACATTAGCCTACAGTTGGGAAAAAATCATCTAACACAAAGTCTATTTTATAATTAAGTGTTGACTATCTTATATAATTTATTAAATTCTATACTGAAAGTAAAAAACAGAATGGTTATATGGGTACAGAATGGTTGTATTTACCCTTGTAATTGCATGGCTGACTGAGAGCTACAGCTCACTGTCAAGGCCTAGCATCACGAAAGAGCATCATACCATATATCACTATCACTAGCCTGGAAAAAGATCAAAATTCAAAATTTGAAGTATGGTTTCTCCTGAATATGTATCATTTTCACACCATCATAAAGTCTAAAAGTCGTAAGTCAACCCATCATAACTGGGGGATCATCTATGTCTGATAAGGGATTAATAGCCAGAAAATAGAGAGAATATAAAAAACCCAATTCAGAAATGGGCAAAGGACTTGAATAGACATTTCTCCAAAGAAGATATACAAATGGACAATAAGCATATGAAAAGATGCTCACCAAAAAACGCATCACTAACCATTAGGGAAATACAAATCAAAAATACAATGAGATAGGTACTACCTCATATCCATTAGGATGGCTAATGTTAAAAAACAGAAAACAAGTGTTCATGAACATGTAAAGAAACTTGAGCCCTTGTGTATGTTGGTAAGAATTTCAAATGATACAGGGAATTTAAAATGGTACAGCTATGGAAAAACAGTATCAAAAAATTGAAAAACAGAATTCTCAGATTCTCAGTTCCTTTTCTGGGTATATATATCCAAAATAATTGAAAACAGAATCTCAAAGAGATATTTGTACACCTGTATGCATAGCAGCATCATTCACAGTAGCTAAAATATGGGAGCAATCCAAGTGTTTGCTGACAGATGAATGGATAAGCAAATGTGGTCTAGACATACAATGGACTATTACTGAGACTTAAAAAGGAAGAAATTCTACAATATCTTTCATCATGGATCAACACTGAGTACAGTATGCTAAATGAAATAAAATAAGAAAGTCACAAAAGGATAAATACAGTAGGAGGTCCTCAGAATAGACAAAATCAGCAAGACAGAAAGTATAATAGTGTTTTCCAGGTGTATGGAGAGGGGAGGATGGGGTGTTATCGCTTAATAGGTATAGAGTTTCAGATTTACAAGATGAAAAGAGTTATGGGGAAGAACAGTAGTAATGGCTACACAACAGTGTGAATGTATTTAATACCATGAACTGAACACTTAATAGTTAAGATAAGATAGTAAATTTTAGGGGTGCCTGGGTGGCTCAGTTGGTTAAGCGACTGCCTTCGGCTCAGGTCATGATCCTGGAGACCCGGGATCAAGCCCCACATCAAGCCCCACATTGAGCCCCACATCGAGCCCCACATCGGGCTCCCTGCTCAGCAGGAAGCCTGCTTCTCCCTCTCTCACTCCCCCTGCTTGTGTTCCCTCTCTGGCTGTGTTTCTCTCTGTCAAATAAATAAATAAAATATTTTAAAAAAAAAGATAGTAAATTTTGAGTGCCTAGGTGGCTCAGTGGGTTAAAGCCTCTGCCTTCAGCTCAGGTCATGATCTCAGGGTCCTGGGATGGAAGCCTGCATCAGGCTCTCTGCTCAGCAGGGAGCCTGCTTCCGCCTCTCTCTCTCTCTCTCTGCCTACTTGTGATCTCTCTCTCTCTCTCTCTCTCTCTCTCTCTGACAAATAAATAAATAAAAATCTTAAAAAAAAGATGGTAAATTTTACGTTATATGTATTTTAACACAAGAAAAAATATAAAGGAAAAGCAACTGGTGAAAAATCAAAAGTAATTAGAGCCAAAGTAAATCCTTCCAGAACCCCCCTTATGGGTATTCTGTTCCAAAGAAAAAATAACAAAGAGGACTAAAGGGTAAGAGAGTTTATAATGTTGATGTTAGAATAACAGAGCACACAAGGTCACAAAGGGTGGGTCAACCAACAAAGTTCCCATCCTGAATTCACAATGGTCTGACCTTCATTTCTCATTTCTGCCCTCTCTGGTTAGATAATCACTGAGTGAGTGCCAGAAAAGACTCTAGAAATCCTCCTATCTCCTTTTTTTTTTCCTAATGATGATCTGAGATTCCAAAGAGATTTCCCCCAAATTATACTCCTAATAAGGACTAGGGATGGCACCATCATCCAGATCTTCAGACTCTGTGGCTTTGTGCACTTTTTCTTACTTGGCTCACATTCTCTTTTTTCTCTCTTGTTCTCACTCCCATTCAGTTATTTAGTTGTAAAAGATAATGGCCTGTAGAGGGTTCCAATCTGCCAAGTGAATCACACTGTAGTGAGCCCCACTAAGAAAGGCCTGTGCAGGTGTCTGCATAGAGAGAGAGAAAAGCTAGATCTTCCTCTCTCAGTCTTTGGCAAGCTCCATTCTCCTCTAGTGAACTTTAGTTGAGATTTGCAAGGATGAACAAACAGCCAGAAATAAGAGAGAACCAACTAAATGGCTTTTGAAAGAAAAATAGATTGCCAGAACCACATGTCACGCTGATTTAAAGATCCCAAGAAAAAGAATTTAGATGAACAAGGAAAGGGGAAAAGATAAAGGAGAGAAAAGCAAAGGGGCAAATAGCCAGACATATCACACTGAAAAATGCTTGAAAACCAGCTGGGAACTGGCTAATAAGAAAGGAAGTAAACATCTGGGAAGTTTCCATCAGAAAGCATTATTTTATTCATTCATCTAATAAACATTTTAAATGCCTAATATGTAACTCTCTACTAAGCCTATGGGAAGGTACTCAAAACATTAAAATGCAGTGGTGGGCTGTCAGAAGGTTTTAATCTAATTGGAAGGGAAGACATGATTAAGCAGGCATTCAGGGAGTGCTTACCAGGTACCTGGCACAGTGCTAGATACTAGGTATTACAAAGATGAAAGAGGCAATCCCTGCACACTCATAATTTGCATCCTAGAGTGGTGTTGCCCAAAATAACTATAATGAGGACCACAAATATTAGCCACATATGTAATTTCAAATTCTCCAGCAGCTATACAAAAAAAGGTAAAAAAAGAACAGGTAAAATTAATAATATTTTATCTAGCTCAGTATGTCTAAATATTATCACTTCAACTGTAATTAATATAAAATTAGTGAGGTATGTTATATTTGACATAATTTTTATACAAAGTCTGAAATCCAATATTTCTTTCATAGTTAACAGAACATCTCAATTCAGGCAAGCCATATTTTAAGTACTCAAAAGCCACATGTGGCCAATAGCTATCTTATTGGAGTCTACATTTCTATAGCAATACTTCTCAAACTTATTTTGATAAACCTAAATATCTCACATACCTCTGAAGTTTCTCATCTGTTATCTTGTCTGTACCCACCTCACCCCAACTCTTGTTCAAGAAGGAACTCCTTCTCCATTCTCATCTCTCCCTTTATATCCTTGCTTACTTGATAGACTCTACTTTGCTGGCTGCGGCAGGTGGCTAGTTGCTGCATGCTTTCCCAAGGTACATGTAACCCTCTTTATCTGTAAAGTCTGATAAGCAGCTACCTATATTGCCAGTTCATCACCCCCATACACATACACACACACACCATACCTATTTGAGAAGCACCATTAAATCTAAAGAGTACACAAATATAAAATAGTGTTGTTACAGGAAGTAAATGGGGGGTAAAAGCAAACTAGATAAGCTGTTTCACAGAGCAATGCATGATTATATAGCAAATGTTAAGTCAGAAGAACACTGGCAAGGCAAGAGCAGCCAGGCAAGACTTTACTAAAGGAACGGAACTTCAATGGTGCCTTTTTAGATGAATAATGCACACTGAATAGCATTTAAAGTACTCTGTCATATAAAAATAAAAATCTAAAAACTTGGGTAAGCCATGACTTAAAATGTATTAAAAATTTTTTGAGGGGCACCTGGGTGGCTCAGTTGGTTGGGCGACTGCCTTCGGCTCAGGTCATGATCCCGGACCCCCAGGATCCAGTCCTACATCGGGCTCCCTGCTCGGCAGGAAGCCTGCTTCTCCTTCTCTCGCTCCCCCTGTTCGTGTTCCCTCTCTGGCTGTGTTTCTCTCTGTCAAATAAATAAAAAATTTAAAAATTTTTTAAAAAATAAAAATAAAAAAATTTTTGAAGAGACTGTGTATCCAATCCTAGAATAAGTTTTAGGGAAGGGGATGGGAACATTTTGTTCTTCCTATAAAAACAGGTGGGGGGGCGCCTGGGAGGCTCAGTTGGCTAAGCGACTGCCTTCAGATCAGGTCATGATCCCAGAGACCTGGGATCGGAGCCCCACATCGGGCTCCCTGCTCAGCAGGAAGCCTGCTTCTCCCTCTCTCACTCCCCCTGCTTGTGTTCCCTCTCTGGCTGTGTTTCTCTCTGTCAAATAAATAAAATCTTAAAAAAAAAAAAAACAGAGGTGGGGATAAGGAGGAGTCAACTAATGGTCACACTCAAGTGAAAAACAATTTTTGCTTCTTACAGCTGCCAGTTTTAAAATAAAACACAGACACCAGAAAAGGTTTTTTTTAAAGTTGGATATTCATCCTTTCTGATGGAGGCGTAGTATTCCATTGTTTATATGTACCACATCTTCTTTATCCATTCATCTGTTGATGGGCACCTTGGCTCTTTCCACAGTTTGGCGGTTGTGGCCATTGCTGCGATGAACATTGGTGTACATATGGCCCTTCTTTTCACTACATCTGTATCTTTGGGGTAAATGCCCAGTAGTGCAATTGCAGGGCCATAGGGTAGCTTTATTTTTAATTTTTTTAAAGATTTTATTTATTTATTTGACACACAGAGAGAGATCACAAGTAGGCAGAGAGGCAGGCAGAGAGAGAGAGGGGAGGAAGCAGGCTCCCTGCTGAGCAGAGAGCCTGGTGTGGGCCTAGATCCCAGGACCCTGAGATCATGACCTGAGCCGAAAGCAGGAGCTTTTACCCACTGAGCCACCCAGGCGCCCTATTTTTAATTTTTTAAGGAATCTCCACACTGTTTTCCAAAGCGGCTGCACCAGCTTGCATTCCCACCAACAGTGTAAGAGAGTTCCCCTTTCTCCACAGCCTCTCCAACATTTGCTGTTTCCTGCCTTGTTAATTTTGGCCATTCTGACTGGTGTAAGGTGGTATCTCAGTGTGGTTTTGATTTGAATTTCCCTGATAGCTAGTGACGCTGAACATTTTTTCATGTGTCTGTTAGCCATTTGTATATCTTCTATGGAGAAGTGCCTCTTCATGTCTCTTGCCCATTTTTTGATGTGTTCATCTTCTTTTTGGATGTTGAGTTTG